>CAUYON010202701.1:0-11973 GCA_963573935.1 Arctocebus calabarensis
CAATGTCTTTATATAGTGATCAAGAAAATGCCATGAAGGCTATCTGTAACAGTACGATGAAAACATTTCTGAATGTATATGAATCATGCCCTATGATTGCACCAATGTACAGAATTATGATTCAATAAAATTACAAAAAAAGAAAAAAAGAAAAAAAAAAAAGAAAATAAATAGCTGAAGATGTTAACAAATAGAAAAACATACCATGCTCATGGCTGGGAAGAATCAACATTGTTAAAATGTCCATACTACCCAAAGCAATATACACTTTTAATGCAATTCCTATTAAAGCTCCATTGTCACATTTTAAAGATCTTGAAAAAATAATATTTCATTTTATGTGGAATCAGAAAAAGTCTTGAATATCCAAGACATTACTTAGAAATAAAAACAAAGCAGGAGGAATCACACTACCTGACCTGAAACTATACTATAAATCAATAGTGAGCAGAACAGCATGGTACTGGCACAAAAAACAGAGAGGTACATGTATGGAACAGAATAGAGAACCAAAAGATGAACCCAGCTACTTACCGTTATTAGATCTTTGACAAGCCAATTAAAAACATTCAGTGGGGAAAAGACTCCCTATTTAACAAATGGTTCTGTGTTCACTGGGTGGTGACCTGTAGAAGACTGAAACTGGATCCACATCTTTCACCATTAACTAAGATAGATTCTCACTGGACTAAAGATTTAAACTTAAGATATGAAACTATAAAAATACTAGAAGAAAGTGCATGGAAAACTCTTGAAGGAGTTGGCCTGGGTGAATATTTTATGAGCAAGACTGCCAAAGTAATTGAAGCAGTATCAAAAATACACTACTGGAACCTGATCAAACTTAAAAGCTTCTGCACAGCCAAGAATACATTAAGTATAGCAAGCAGACAGCCCTCAGAAAGGGAGAAAATATTTGCAGGTTATGCCTCTGACAAAGGTTTAATAACCAGAATCCACAGAGAATTCAAACGTAATAGCAAGAAAAAAACAAGTGATCACGTCTCAGGGTGGGCAAAAGACTTGAAGAGAAACTTCTCCAAAGAAGACAGGCACACAGCCTACAGATACATGAAAAAATGCTCGTCATCCCTAATCATCAGAGAAATGCAAATCAAAATCACTTTGAGATATCATCTAACTCCAGTAAGATTAGCCCACATAACAAAATCCCAAAACCAGAGATGTTGGTGTGGATGTGGAGAAAAGGGAACATTTCTACATTGCTGGTGGGAATGCAAACTAATACGTTCCTTTTGGAAGGATGTTTGGAGAATACTTAGAGATCTAAAAATAGAACTGCCATTTGATCTTATAATTCCTTTACTAGGTATATACCCAGAAGACCAAAAACCACATTATAACAAAGATATCTGTACCAGAATGTTTATTGCAGCCCAATTCATAATTGCTAAGTCATAGAAGAAACTCAAGTACCCATTGATCCACGAGTGGAAGAATAAATTGTGGTATATGTATATCATGGAATATTATGCATTCTTAAAGAAAGATGAAGATTTTAGCTTTTTCATGTTTAGATGGATGGAGCTGGAACATATCCTTCTTAGCAAAGTATCTCAAGAATGGAAGAAAAAGTATCCAATGTACTCAGCCCTACTATGAAGTTACTTTATAGCTTTCATATGAAGGCTATAACCCAATTATAGCACAAGAATATGTGGAAAGTGCCAATGGAGGGGAGGGGGAAGGATGGGTGGAGGGAGGGTAATTGGTGGGATCACACCTACGTTGCACCTTAGAAGGGTACAGATGAAACTTACTAAATGCAGAATACAAATGTCTTCAGACAATAACTAAGAAAATGCCATGAAGGCTTTGTTAAACAGTTTCATGAAAATATTTCAGATTGTATATGAAGCCGCACTTTGTACCACATGATTGCACTAATGTACACAGCTATGATTTAATTTAAAAAAAAAGAAAAAAAATGCTCATCATCCCAAATCATCAGAGAAATGCAAATCAAAGCCACTCTAGGGTATCACCTAACTGCAGTGAGATAAGCCACATCACAAAGTCCCAAAATTGAAGATACAGTTGTGGATGTGGATGTAGCTGTGGAAAGAAAGGAACAGTGCTTGAACTTCTGGTGGGACTGCAAACTAATACAACCTTTATAGAAATAAGTATTGAGAATTCTTAAAGAAGTAAAAGTCAACCTTCCTTTTGATCCCAGAATCCTATTACTAGGTATCTACTCAGAACAAAAATCATTTTATCACAAGGACATTTGCACAACAATGTTTACTGTAGCTCAATTCACAACTGCCAAGATGTGGAAGCAGCTCAAGTACCCATCTATCCATGAATCAATGAACAAACTGTGGTATGTATATACTATGGAGTACTATTCAGCCATAAGAAAAGATGAAGACTTGACATCTTTCGTGTTTACCTGGATGGAATTGAAACACAGTCTTCTTAGTAAAATATCTCAAGAATGGAAAAAAAAATCCAATGTACTCAATATTGATATGAAATAAATATATAAACAACTTACATGCCCACACAAAAGAAAAAAACACAAATATAGTCTAGCAAGGGTGCAGGGGTAGAAGGGAGAGTGATTGGTGGAGGACGGAGGGCAATTGGCATGCTCTCACTTAAGGTGCACAATGTGAGGGTGTTCAGCATTCTCCCTGGGTGAAGGACTCAACTACAACTTGAACTTTACTTTAGAATTAAAAACAATGTAACTTGAACATCTGCACCCTCATATTAATTTGTAATAAAAAAAGACCAAGTACTAGTATTCCTATTTTATAAAAACCAACCTCAGCAAAGCTAAAGAACTTTCCCAATATCAGTTAGCAAACAATTATGGCAGAACCATTTTTCAAACTTGGGTCTATCTGTGGCCAAATTACAGCAGATGACTCACTGTCTCCCAGAGGTTTCTGGGCTTCCTTTTGGTTGGTAGAACATCTGAGTATCAAAAATGAACCAAGTGATTTTTTTTAATTTTAGAAATAATTAAAAAATTATTAGGTAGAAATGTCATGAACCTCCCTCCCAAATCACTGCCAATTAATCCACTAAAAATCAATGGCTATGAAACTGGAACTTTGTTCCTAAATACTCTCCCAAACTTAGAAAAATGGGGAACAGATGACATTCTGACAGCTAACTTTCTACTTAAGTCTCTGCCACTCTCAATCTTTGTCTAAACGTATTTCTCATAATTAAGAATCACGGTTCTCAGAGGAGACAAGTGGCATCTCAATAACTCAAAACTTGTTGAAAAATTCCATTGCATATTCAAGTGCCCACACACTTGAGCATTCATACCCAACTCTCCAATCCCAAAGGCTTTGTTCAGTGAAGAGAGCAAGGAAACCATCTATACAAGGACACTTTAAGTAGGTATTCTCATTCCTCTATAATAATCACCTGATTTACTACCTTATATTATTGCTAGGAAGAAAAGGATCCTTTATGAGAAGGAAATGAGTTCATTTCTTAACTCTAGGTAGGTGAAATCCTTCATATTTGTTCATCTAGTAGAAGTTATTACTAAGATTGATGTTCTTAATATATACATAGGAAAGAAGATTCGGTTTTCACCATGAAAGTCAGGCCACTTTACCATCCTAATAGATATGTGACTTTTATTCATATGGTCTCAGACAAGAAAGAAAGTTACAACATATATGTAAGAGTTTTTAATTGTTTCAAATCTATCTATATTTTAAAAACTTCATTCTCAAAATATATACTCATAATATTCATTTTTCCTTTCATATAATATATTCAAATTAAATTATAAGTCACTCTCCCAGAGATAAAACATGATATAATTAAAAATATTTTAAAAAACAGCCATTAAAGAGCTGTCTGAAAAATGTAATGGGTAGAGTGGGGCTCATGCATGCACTTATTCAAATCATGTGCATTGCACTCTTATGACCTGAATGGGGCATGTCCTGAAGATAATAAGATCTTAGCCTTAAATTTCTCTACAACCTAAATACTACAATGATCTAGCAATATTGCTAGACATCTGAAGATTAAAAACTCATTCTAGATCCACCTAATTATTATGCTGAAGGCAACAGTAAAGAAAAGAAAATTCTTAAGAATTTGAATTTCAGAAAATATACTTCCCAGGTACCCTGATCTTAGAGGTTATTGAGAAGTCAAAATGGAACCTACATGTACAAAGAATCACATTACAATGTAAAAAACATGGCAAACCTACCAACCTTTTAATATCTGTGTTCTGTATATACCTTTCCTCCAATTAATAATAAGGTTTCGAAGCCCTAAAAAAATCAACCTCCTCACCTCTCAGAATTTTTTCCTGCAATTAATGGTCTCCTGTACTATTTCCATCAGCATACAAATATGGTCTATATCATCCACCAAAAAATAAGTGTGTGTATATGGTGGTTGGCAGGGGAAGATCACATTATTCTTTCCAGGTATTCACTATTTATTCATTCCCACAATTACCATGTGAGGTGCAGTGTCTTCTACGGAAAGAGTGTACCTCTCCATTCTTATGTCTCTATTGACATTGGGCTTGGCCATGTAACATGATTTGTTCAATGGAATATGAATAGACATGAAGTATGTTAAATATAGGTTGAAGATGTGGGACACGATAGATCTATCCCTTGTTTCTTTCCTCTTCCATCAAAGGGATGCATCCCAGTTTGGTGGACCTCTGTCAGCCTGTGTCCAGAAATGAGAAGACTCATGATGTAGGGTGTAGCTAATCTCTAGCTACTGACAGTTAATGTGATCAAGAAATAAAATAATTTTGTTATGTGATTCCATTTGTTTTTTGTCACTGTAGTATGATCCTATTTACTTCTACCCATCCATACTATAGGCATTTCAGTCTGAATGTGGCCAAAATAGGACTGGTCATTTTTCCTGCCCTGTAAACCTGTCCTTCCCACAATCTTTTCCATCTCACCAAAGGGCATTATAATGGGTATAGTTGATTAAATAAAAAACTGAGATTAGGGTGATGTGGCTTACAAACCAAGGAATGCCAAAGATTTCTAAAAAAAAAAACAAAAACAAAAAAACGACCAGAAGCTAGAGAAGAGGGTTAATACATGTTCTTCCTCACAGCCCTCAGAAGTAACCAACTCTGCTGATACTTTTGTCTTCTGGCTCTCCAGAACTATGAAAGAATGAATTTTTGTTGCTTAAACCACCCAGTTTATTGTAATGTTTCAGAAGCCCTGGAAAACTAATACAAATCTCTGTCCTGCTTTTGGGAGATTCAGTCTCATTTCCTTCCACTCCTCCCTTGTGCTCTAGAGATATCATCAGCCTCTGTCAAGCCAAGCCAGAGAGCCAATCCTTGGGGAAGTAAGCCTAGAAAAAAGGTTCACATTGGCAAGCTTACCTATGATTCCACAGTCTGGATACACCACCATTCATTCTCTTCAGAGATCTTGTCATATAGCATGCTGTCAAGCTTTATGACACACTTGGATCCACTATCCTTTGCCTCATTCCTACTTTAGAGAATTTCTCAATTATCACTTACCTCTGCCTCTACTCCCTCAAAGACATTAATAAATGGCAAGTAGAAAGATTGTGTTCAAACAACTTCTACTTTAAGCCTGACAAGTGCCCCTGAGACAAAGAACACAAATGATCTGGCTACTTCTGAGAAAAAGCCTAATATTGTATGTGCAGTTCCAGTTGTCACATCATAACAGCCCAAAGTAAAACACAAATTAATCTCTTCCTCATATCAGCCCAAAATAAAACACAAATTAATCTCTTACTAATTTATTTCACCAAAGCAGAGACGTCTAATCAAGATTTACCTGGCGACAACTTTGTGATGGACAAATAGTATCATGTACCAAGATAATCACCCAGTGATGACCCAATAACCAGAGTCCAACTGTCTCATACCCAGAATAGTAACACAGCCACAATACAGACAAACCTTCAAAGGATTTAACAAGTTGCAAAGAAAGAATTCAAGTTGTTTTTAGATATCCAGTTGTTTCTTTTGTTTCCTGCCATGCTATTTCTTCATCCTCATAGTCTTATTTTTAAGTATTTAGAAAATAGTGAATAATTATTATAAGAGAGCAAATAGTATCCCCTGAATTAGTAAGCTCTCTCATTTGTTTTTCTTCTCTGCTCACAGAAACTTCCTACTTTCTGTACATTTCAAAGCTCCTGTGTTTCAGGAAATAAATCTCATTGCTGCCTGTACATTCATTATAATGCTGCTGTCCCTGCAAATAAAGGAGTACCAAAGTAATTAAATAAGAACTGGGTAGTTTTCTACTGAAACGAACAGTCCCAT
The DNA here is from genome assembly GCA_963573935.1 of Arctocebus calabarensis. NCBI lineage: Eukaryota > Metazoa > Chordata > Mammalia > Primates > Lorisidae > Arctocebus > Arctocebus calabarensis. Next base: position 6,308 of record CAUYON010202701.1, read on the forward strand.
TGCTGCTTCTACTGATACATAAAATTTTGTCTCAATAAAATGGTGTTGTATGGATGTTGTAATTTGGGTCCTTGTTCTCATCAGAAATCTCTTGAATGAGGCTAGATGTCATTATTTTCCTTCTTCATGTAAATACATGGGATTCAGTGTCACAAAAATAAGTAAATATGTATGTATTATTCTTCTCATACAGAATAAAATCTTTTGGATAGAAGTTTAATGTATGCGCCTTAGTATTATCACCAGCGGATGTACTATAACTGCAAAGAATGAGGTGTCCAATTGCATTTTATGGTTCTCCTTTCCGATTCTAATAAAGAACCATGTAATACTTACAAAGAGTATGTTGCATCCTTTCATTAAAATGCATTATGAATGGATAGCAGGGCAGGCAAAATTGCTGCAAACTCACATATTTCACCACACTAACTTTTTACAGTAGGCATATGTAATCTGCATCTCAATCCCTCATCCTGCAGGAGTAAGCTACATAAAATTTGAATATTATTCTACTGTGCAGAAATAAAAGAAGGAATTAATTCTGTTGACTCTATAAGACCCAGAGCTGAAAATTCACAGCATTCTCAATTTAAATGATCCACATGGTAGACTCAAACTGCCTTGGAATTTTTAAGAATTTTAAAATCCATCACTCTCAGAGTTAAGATGAATTCCCACTTTCCTTTGGTTTTGAGTGGTCAGTTAAGGTCACATATCACCAGAAGAATTCGGATTCATGGGTCCAAAGACGAATTAAAGAGCCTTTAATAAGATGTTAATAATTATAAAAAGAGTTTTCATTACCAATTCCTCTACAAGAGATAAAGAGTACATTGTGGAAACTAAAGACATACTGAGATGTTTTCTTCTTCTCTATGGTTGAAGCATTACATTTAACAATCAGAATACAGGAAAATACTAAGCTGTCTGACAATATCATGAATGTTATTAACAAGTGGAGGAAATAATAATAAGTGTGGATTTGTATTCAGATTATCCTCTTCAAAATAATGGTTTCAATTATTTGAGTTGATAAATTGGTAACTGTGTTTTGCTTTTCATGTGCCTAGACATGAGTCTATCTTTTGTGATATTTATAAGATTTATGATGCATCACTACCCTTACAAAATATTGCAAATTCTATGGATACCAGCACTGAATGGTGTCTTTGAAATGATGCAGCTGAGCAGTAAAAATGTAGCTCAACTGTTGGTTAACTGCTAAAGCATTAGCATTCCTGATGCTTTCCTCCATCTTTCAAATTAATACCCTACAAATAGCAGAGCTCTATGGTCTTCTATACTAGAGAAACATGACGTCATCCAGAGGACAAAAAAATGGCTTGTAAAATCTTTTCATTTTCCTCCCTAGTCACTCTTTCCTCCTGACCATCATTTCTCAGGATATCTGATGACACTTATAGTGGAGCCATTATTATCTCCATTCTATAGATGTGTAAACTGAGGCTTAAAACTATTAATTAACTTCTTAAAGTCATTGATAAGTGGCAGAGCCGAAATCAAAACTTATGTCTGTCTTTCAATGAGAGGTATCTGTATGAGACTATTCCAAGCCTCCTAATGTATTTCATGTCATTTTATGCAATGCTTCAGATGGGGTAATACACAAGAGAGTTAAAACTATACAGAAACTCAATTCATCCTTTCTCCTTCCCCAGGCCACTTTCAGATTTTCAAAGCCCTGATACTTACCTCCCTCCTTTTGCCTAATTTATACTTATCATCTAATCTACTCTAAGAAAGAATATGATATCTGTCATTTACATATTAACATAAATTCTCATCAATAATCCAAATTTTAGAGCTACAAAGGATGACATCTTTTCTGAACCCTATCATTTAATAAATATGGAGACCATACCACAGAAAGGTTAAGGGACCTACCTGAGTTCACAAAGCTAATTATCTGCAGGGCACAAGCAAGCATTCTGTCTCCTGACTTCCAACTCAAGAGTTCTATTCACTATACCTTAACATTCTATCAGTTTTTCTTTATTTCAAAGGAAAGATTCTGACCTCAAAGAAATTTCAAATATCGAGGACTAAATAGAGAAAGCACATTAAGAAACAGAAGCCCAGCACGAACCCCTGAAGCCACATTTGTAGGTAGCTCCCTACCCTTTTCTTGTGTAAGACCAGCCCTGCCGAGAGAAGCCATGGGTGAGCATGGGGAACTTCTGTCACCTGACAATAGTATTCAGAATGCCCTCCCTACCACACTATCCACACCACTCCTCTTTCCTTTTCAAACTGTAAGCACTGCTTCGCTCTGTTCTCTCACCCAACAGGAATCAACACAATCAAATATTAAATCCCTACTGGAAACCACTTCTGTGTAAAAAAGGAAACAATAAAGTTCAAATTGATCATTTCTAGTTCCTAAGAAGAAAAGAAGACTTTCCCTTCCTGATTATGTTCATTATCATAGATTTCAATTTGTCTCAAATTACAAGTAAAAGTAGATTGAAACCTATAGTTGGATCCCCAGGGATAATGTTTCATTTTTTTTAAATCAATATGAAAATAGAAGCCATTTTGCATTCGGTATTTTTGGCTCCAGCTCTACACTACTAAGGCTATTATCTTGCATTTTGTCATCCAGAAGTTGACCATATTCAGCCTATACTTGTCTTCAGTCTCAGTCTTTATGTCCTACATAAACATGAGGATCTGAATGCCAGTGGTCTTTGAGAGCTTCTTCCCTGTCAAATAACTATGTATAGTCTGCTCAGGCTGGGTATTTATGGTTCTTTTTCTGTATCTGTACACAGAAGTGCAATGATGATGATGGCAGGTCATCTGAGTAGTTATTTTGAAAAACAAAAAAAAAGATAAATGGAAGAGGGAAAAACTTCAAAGGCCTAACTATTCAGAATGACCATCCTCATCTTATTTTCATGTGTAAGTGTTTAGTTTCTGAAACAATATATAGAGTTACATGATAAAGCTAGAAGGAACTAAGTAAGCAGCTAATTCAATCTTCTCATTTTACAAATGATACATCTAAGGCTCAGAGAAAGGAAGCAATTAGGCCTACGTCATAACATAATTTGCAGAGTTGAGAATCAAAACTGTATGTTCTAAATCCTAGTTCTAAATCATATAACACAGATATTTTAGTTTAGGTTTCTCTAAAAGCAGAGGCTGAGTAAAGGATTTGGGTACAAGTGATTTATTTTAGAACTAATCACAAGAAATGGAAGCAAGAAAGCAGGAAGATAAGTCAGGAAAGGAGAAAAAGAAAAATATAGCATTGATTTGATTATCACTGTGGGAACATTTCCAGTTGGGACCCTCTGGAATCATATACCATAAACCTCAGAAATGTATCGCCATAGGATGGAAGACCAAGACATTTATCTATCCACTCCTGCAGGGGGTTGCCCCTAGAGGTGTGAACTTCCCTGAAGTTTCAGGCTGCCTATGTTTTTGCTAAGCAAACTTGGTGACTTGAGAAAAAGACAAGGGACAGAAAAGCAAAGACACAGAGAGGTGTTTGTTTTGGATCTTTTTAAGCAACTCCCCACCATAACTACAGCTAAAATCAAGTAGAAGAAGGATTGTGTCACAGGCCACAAAGGATCTAGTAGAAGTGGTTTTTAAACTATGTTGTCTAGGGTTTGGGGGTTGTTCTTCAAAAAGACTCCAGAGAAGTCTGACAGAGGTTTGGTGTATTATTTAGATTTCGCCAGAGAAAAATAACTAATAGCATGTTTATTGAAATATAAGAGGGGATTGTTATGGAAATTGTCTCATACAATTATGGAATCTAAGAAGTCCCATGATATGCAGCTTGCAAGCTGGAGAACCAAAAAAGCTGCTGATGTAATTTCTTCTGAGAATCTATGTAGTCTGAAAGGCCAAGAACCTAGAGCTCTTCTGTCCAAGGGCAGGAGAAAGATGAAAGTCCCAACTCCAGAAAAGACAGTAAATTTGCCTTTCTGCTACCTTTTTGTTCTATCTGGGCTCTCAGTGGATTAGATGGTGCCCACTCACATTGGTGAGGGCAATTATCTACACTCAATCTATAGATGTAAATAATAATCTCTTCCACAGACCATTCAGAAAAATATTAAATCCTATATCTGGGCATCCTGTTGCCCAGTCAATTTGACATATAAAATTAACCACCACAAATCCACCCCTAGTCAACTTGGCAGCCATAAGCATCTCCTTAAGCCATACTTAGTCTCCAAATTAAGACAATAACAAGATGATAATTCCATCTACTAAGATATAGCTATCCTGTGTACAACCAAAAATGTGATAATTTCTTCCTCCCAAAAGAGAAGTGCTTAAGCAATGTTTCCTCTCCTCCTGATAGCCTATAACTTAAATACTATGATGTAAAATTAACAATTTTAATTACTAATATAAAATCGACACATCTCGTTCTATATGATAAGGAAGTAAGAGAAGAAAGAAAATAAAGTATTTGTTTAATATACGTACACTCGTAAATGTAATCATAACAAAAATAGAGAAGATATACTTATGACAATTATAGTCCTAGTCCCTGTAATTAGTCTCATGATTGTAGCTAGTATTTCTAACTACTTTCTTCTACGATCCAGTTTGTGTTCCCTTTGCCTTCAGGAAGCACCTTAGTTGGTCATGGTTTTTCACTTCACAGAGTGACCCCAAACCCGTACTTCTAAAGGGCCTGGGCCATTTGTAGTCCAGCATGGATTGAGTTGTAATTTTCCATTGACCTTAATTATAGGGTATAATACTACTAAGAGATACCCTCTAGGACCTCTTGCATTTCAGACATACTCTTATTTATTTCCATTGTGAAGTAGTATTCCAATTTCCCTTTGGTAGTCTGGAGCAATCACCCTCAGAGACATACCCAGAAATAATGTTTTGTAGCATGGGTATTCCTAATCATATAAAATTAACCATCATGCCCAGGAAAAGCCACCCTGTAAAATTTGAGGACTTGTATGCTCCATTCAGAACAGATCTATACATTTTTATGTACTGTTTTATACTTCAGAAGTACTGTAAGAGATATAATTTGGAAGCAGATATGGGAGGTTGCTTATATATTAGTACTGATTCTTTAGTTGTAAGTACACAAACAAAATCAAACTAGCTTGAGCAAAGAAAAGTTCATCTAATTGAGAAGTCAAGAGCTAAACTGGAGGTCTAGGCACAGCTGGATTTAGATTTCAAACACAGTTGTTTGGGCTTTATCTTATCTATGTGTCTCATTCAAATGTCTTTCAAGAGCTCATTAGTAGGTCCCGCGCGTCGGCGGCCGCGGAGCAGCGCGGGGAGCCAGCGGTGCGGCCGGGTGTGAAGAAAAACAATGACACTCCAATGGGCGGCAGTTGCAACCTTTCTTTATGCTGAAATTGGACTTATTTTAATCTTCTGTTTACCTTTTATTCCTCCTCAGAGATGGCAGAAGATTTTTTCATTTAGTTTCTGGAGCAAAATTGCAACTTTTTGGAACAAGGCTTTCCTTACCATTATAATCCTATTGATTGTTCTATTTCTAGATGCTGTGAGAGAAGTAAGGAAGTATTCCACTGCTCACATCTTTGAAAAGAGCTCAAGCCCCAGACCTGATGCCTATGAACATACACAGATGAAACTTTTTAGGTCTCAAAGAAATCTTTACATTTCTGGATTTTCAT
>CAUYON010202702.1:0-11302 GCA_963573935.1 Arctocebus calabarensis
TTTTTTTTTTTTTTTTTTTTTGAGACAGAGCCTCAAGCTGTCACCCTAGATGGAGTGCTGTTGCATCACAGCTCACAGCAACCTCCAATTCCTGGGCTCAAGCAAGTCTCTTGCCTCTGCCTCCCAAGTAGCTGGGACTACAGGCACTCGCCACAACGCCCGGCCATTTTTTGGTTGCAGCCATCATTGTTGTTTGGTGGGCCTGGGCTGGATTCGAACCCGCCAGCTCAAGTGTACGTACGTGGCTGGCTCCGAGCCCCTAGGATGAGTTCTTAAACTTAATTGTTAGGCCTCATGCTGTGGCAGCTCTGACGGCCAGTCCAGAAAAAGAGCTTCACAGTTGCTTTGAAGGGTGGCGTGGGCGCTGGCATCAGGGCATAGCTTGCCAAGGGTAGGAAGTCGAAGGTGACCATAGTGAGATCATACGTAGCCCTTTTTCTAGCATAAGTCCACACAGTAATCGTCCGACCTTGTCTGTGCGTGGTTTTCACAGTGCCCCACCAGTCTTGTCCTCGGTCTCCCGTCCTGGTTTCATCACTTCTCACTGGGTTCCTGCTCTGCACTTTCACCTTGAACTGCTGGAGATCTGTTAGCATTCTGCAAATTGGGAGAGTAAGCTGCTCCACCCCCATTTCCTATAGCTCTCTGTTAAACTAGTTTATTTTGCAAGTGGCCTCATCTCATTAAGTTCTTAGCCAAATAGCTCTTTAGTTTTTTTCTTAATTCCAGATTTGGACCTGAGTACATAGGGGTCAGGAGAAAAGTGGAAGTCAGTATCATTTCATATTTAGAATGTCCTTCCTCTCACTGACTGATCAAGCTTTCCTCTGGATGATCTTGACTTCTGCTCTTAGATATACCTGACTTCGCTGGGCTGCTTCTGGTCACAGCCACACAGAGGATCTTGCAAAGCCACCAAGGAACACGGCTGAAGCTCTGCCAGGCTCCCGTTTCTGAGAGGGTCTCTTTTAGAGGACCAGAGTTTTAGGGTCTGACATCCTCTTTCATGGTTACAGCATGGGGATCCAATTTTTCTTTTATCGGTTTTCCTGAGGCAAATATAACAATCTGATCTGTCGCTTAAGAGGAAATTAATTACTTTTGGCAAAATTGGCTTTTGTTAAAGCAGAGCTAACGTGCACATCTATCACTCAACACTGGGGCAGCAGACACTGCTGGTTGATCATTGCAAATTAATTTCCCTTCTCCCTTGGTGTGGAGCCCCACTTTGTTTAGGGGGGCAGATGCTCTCCGTATTTACTTTTCAGCCTCCCTTGTAAATAGGGCACAGGCATGTGGCTTACTCCAGCTAAGGGACGCTGAGGGAACATCTGCTTGGGAGCAGCTGCCGCAGATTCTGCTTCCTTCTCCTGTTTTTGAATAGCTTTATTAAGGTATAATTAACAAACTGTAAACTGCACAATTTGACAAGTTTTGACATGTGTACACACCTGAGAAACAATCACGACAGTCAGGGTAATGAACAGACCCTTTGCCATCCAGATTCTTCTGGCCCTTGGTAATCCACTCCCCCTTCCTTTCCCTGTCTCTCTACCCCAAGCCAGGTATCTGATTTGCTTTCTTTTAGTATGGATATGTTGTAACAAACGAATTCATGTACCATGCATTCTTTATTTTTTTCTTGACTTCTTTCTGTAGTCATAATTATTCTGAGATTCATTCATTCATTACATGTCTCGGAGCTCATTTCTTTTCATTGCTGAGTAGTAGCCCCTGGAATGAATCGACCACAGATTCGTTCATCCATTCTCCTGTTGGGTGAATGGGCATGTGGGTCGTTTCCAGTTTGGGGAAATTGCAAATAAAGCTGTTAGGAATATTCATGTACAGGTCTTTGTGTGGATGTATGCTTTCATTTCCTTTGGGTAAATGCCAAGAAATGAAAGGGCTCCATCACGCAGCTGGTTTATGTTTAATTCTGAAGAAACTGACAGTTGTCCTCCAAAGCAGGTGTGCCAGTTTGCATTCCTGACAGCACAGTGTGAGATTTCCAGTTGCTCCACATCCTCACCAACACTTGATATAGTCATTCTTTTCAATTTCGGCCATTCTCTCAGACTGTTGTATCATCATTTTGTTGTGATTTTAATTTGAATTTCCCTGATGATTAATAACATAGAATACCCTCTCCTATGCTTACTTGCTATCCCTATATTCTTTGATAAAGCATCTGTTCAAATCTTTTTAGGTTGTTTGCTTTCTTATTATTGAGTTTTGAGAACTCGCTGTGTGTTCTGAATATAAGTCATTATTTATATGATTTGCAAATATTTTCTCCCAGTCTTTGGCCTGTCTTTTCATTCTCCTAGCAAGATCTTTCAAGGACCAGACATTTAAAATTTTGAATATAGCCACTCCACCTTTCTTTTGATTAGTACTAGCATTAATACTGTCCTTTTTCTTTTAATCTCTTTGTATCTTTATATTTGAAGTGGGTATCATGTAGGCAGAATCAAGTCTGGCCTTGCTTTTTTACTTCATATCTCAATTTTCATCTTTGAGTATTTAGACCATTTATAGTTAACATGAATATTGATATGATTATGTTTAAATCTATTCTTTTGCAATCTCTATTTGTCCCATCTATATTTTGTTCTTTTTTCTTGTCTCTCTTGATTAATTAAATTTATTTGGTTCCATTTTATCTCCTTCATTGGCTTATTAGGTACAACTCTGTTATTTTACCAATTACATTAGGTTACATAGTATAGATTTTTAACTTATCACAATTCCTTCAAATATTACACCACTTTGCATGTAGTGTAAAAACTTTACAATTATTAACTTCCACTTCTCCATGAGAGAAATTATTTTGTCACAAGTTTGACTTCTGTAGCACTTATTATAAACCCCACAGTACATTGTTGCTATTTTTATCTAATTAGTCATTTTATCTTTTAAAGAGATCGAATACTAGAAAAAAAGCTATATCTTTTCTAATAGTCAACATTGTGCTTCTCTGTCTTTTGTGTAAATTTCAGTTTCCTTCTGGTATTAATTTCCTTTGGCCTGAAAGACTTCCTTTAACATTTTTCTGTAGCTCAGTTCTGTCGATTAGGAAATCCTGTATTAATTTTGCCTTCATGTTTGAAACGAAATACGTATTCATACTAAACACCCCTACTGCAAAGAGACCTTGTGGTTAAGGCTGCTGCCACCCCAATGTTCCACGTCCTCTGCTTACTCACAGGGTTGTAAACCTTGTGATCCAGACCTAATATGTACATTTCTTTATGATTAGAACAATGGTATCTTACTTGTCCAAAAACTCAACTCAGGATTCTGAACTGAGATAAGAACCAAGGCAGAACCTAGGCAGAAAATGCCAACATTCCTTTGGTGCTGTTGAAATATATTTCAAACATGATGCAAAATTATTCACTGGTTATAAGATGTTAGGTTGGTAAATTTAGTATCTTTTCATTTCTTTAAAGATATTGCTCCACTGTCTTCTTCCTCGCATTATTTTTTATGAAATGTTGCTGTCATTCTTAGTTTTTATTTTACATATAGCATGTGTATATATTGTGTGTACATATATTGTATTTCCCCCTGCCAAGGGTACATTGAGGATATTATCTTCAGCTTTGTTTTAAGCAATTTGATTATGAGATGTCTTAATGTCTTCATGTTACTGGTGCTTGGGGTTCATTGAGCTTCTTAGATCTGTGAGTTTATATTTTCATAAAACTTGGAAAATTATCTGCTATTGTTTATGTACAATTTCTGTGCCTGTCTTTCATTCTTTTATTTTCAGGGACTCCAATTGCACATATATTTAGGCCCTTTGAAACTTGCTGATAGCCTGTTCACATTTTTAAAAATTGTTTTGAATAGTTTCTGTTGCTGTGCATCCATGTTCACTAGTATTTTCTTCTGTAATTTCTGATCTGCCATTAATCACGTCTAGTTTATTTTGCATGTCAGATATATAGTTTTCATTTTTTTAGATAAAACTTGCTCTGCTTTTTAAGACATAGCTTTCACATTTCTACTAAAGTTATAAACTCTGTTTTAATGCTTTTGTCAGTGATTCTAACATCTGTGTCAGTTCTGGGTCTCTTCAATGCATTGATTTTCTTCCTAATTTTAAAATTTACATTCTTGATGCCTTCTATATCTGGCAATGTTTGATCAGATGCCAGACACTATGAATTTTACCTCTTTGGAGGCTGAATGTTTTTGTATTTCTACAAACTATTCTTGAACTTTGTTCTGAGACATGCTTTATTTATATGAGAATGGTCTGATCCTTTTGATTCTTGCTTTTAAGATCTGTTAAGCAATATCAGAGCAGCGTTTAGGTTAGAGCTAACTATTTCCCACTAGTGAGGTGAGACCCATGTTATCCCTGTGAATGACAAGTTTTCCAATCTGGCTGGTGGGAAGAGGTCCTGGCCTCATGTGAGTACTAGTTATGGCTTTCTTTATTCCTTTTGGCTGGTTCTTTCCCCAGGCTGCCCTGTAAAAATCAAGCTCCTTTGTTCTCTTCGAACTCTCAGCTCTGTCATTTCAGCTCAGAGAAGTTTGCTGGTTTCTACTTTAATTCCTTCTCCCCATGCCAGCACCCAGAAATTCTCTCACAGCTGTAGGACGCTGGACAGCCACGGAGCAGCCCTCACTTCCCCTGGATCTTAGGAACCACTTCCTTCATTTTCTGATGTTCAGTGTCTTAAAAACTAGTGTTTCATATATTTATTATCTGTTTTTTTGGTTGCTGTAGGTGGAAGGGTAAATCTGATTCTTATAGCTGCATCTTCTTTGGAAGTAGATCTGCCAGTGCTTTGCTTAGAAATTTTCCTTCCTTCCTTCCTTCCTTCCTTCCTTCCTTCCTTCCTTCCTTCCTTCCTTCCTTCCTTCCTTCCTTCCTCCCTCCCTCCCTCCCTCCCTCCCTCCCTCTCTCTCTCTCTTTTTTTTTTTTTTTGAGATAGAACCTGGATAGAGTGCTGTGGCATCACAGCTCACAGCAACCTCCAACTCCTGGGCTCAAGCGAGTCTCCTGCCTCCACCTCCCAAGTAGCTGGGACTACAGGCACCCGCCACAATATTTTTTGGTTGCAGCCATCATTGTTTAGCGGGCCCGGGCTGGATTCGAACCTGCCAGCTCAGGTGTACGTGGCTGGCACCTTAGCCCGTTGAGCCACAGGCACCGAGCCTGCTTAGAAATTTCTAAGACAGGTTTTTCTTTCTGGTGCAAAGAAACATGTGAGAAAAAATCCCTATTTTTGCCTTCCTTTAACTTTGGTTTTGTGATGATGTGGTGCTTGCAGCTATGGCAGCCTTAGTGTGAGCATGAAGGCAGAAGCCATGGATGAAAGCCAGCATGCTGAGGGTGATGGAGCAAATCAGAACATGCCTGGGTCCACGCTGGCATCTGGATCAATGAATCAACACCGGAGCAGACCTGCCTCCTAATGCTTCATTATGTGAGCAATTACCTCTCTCTGCTGGTTAAGCTTCTCTTAGTCGGCTCTTCTGTTATGTGCAACTCATGACATACCATTTGATAGAGTGTGGTACGCACATCGTTAATGGAATCTAAGATTGATTATGTCAGAGATTTTAACAGTTTTTGGGCCATCGGTGGGTCCTTTGGCAGCTTGGGGAGACTATAGATTCCTTTTCAGAATAATGTTTTAAATGCATAAAATAAAATTCATCAGACTACGGATAAAATTGTTCATACATTTTATTTTATTTATTTATTTGCAGAGACAGAGTCTCACTTTATCGCTCTTAGTAGAGTGCTGTGGCATCACACAGCTCACAGCAACCTCCAACTCCCGGGCTTAGGTGATTCTTTTGCCTCAGCCTCCTAAGTAACTGGGACTACAGGCACCTGCCACAACACCTGGCTATGTTTTTTGTTGTTGCAGTTTGGCCAGAGCCGGGTTTGAACCTGTCACCCTCGGTAGATGGGGCCGGTGCCCTACTCACTGAGCCACAGGCGCCAACGAAATTGTTCATATTAATGAAATAAACTTATGTATAGTAAATTTGTGTATAATATAATAATGAATATAGTATACACATTTGTATATACTATAATGTATAGTAAATTTGTGTATAGTATAATATGTGTTTCTTTTTAAGCTCAAGAAATGATAAGATCTAGTAGAAAATCTCATAACTAATAAGATTTAAAAGTAGAGAAGAGACAGAGGGTCCCAATGGCTAACTAGAGACATCATTTCCCTGACTGTCCTGGAGGGAAGGAAGGCTTTCAGATCAGGAGAGAGGTCAGGGGGTGCAGCTCAGGTGTAAGTCACAGAGGAAAGTGGCAGATCCTTGGGGACCTCATGCAGGAAACTTGTGTAGCAGAAAGGCAGAGGGTAAGGGATATTGGTGAGGATCGAACCCAGGGAGGTTCGAGCCCAATGAGGAGGAGAGGAGGGAATTCCTTTTTCCTTCCCATATTCCTTCGATGACTAGCAGGTTACCAAGTTACTTGGCAGCTTTATCACTCTCATAAGCCCAGTCACTGCAGCAACTGCAGAATTCTGAGAACTTATGTGATCCTAGAGCTTGGACATTCTGTGAAGGGTTCCCTTCCAAGGACAGTGACCTGAGAGACTAGAGAGCCAGCCTTCTCCCAGTCAGACTCTTATCCTTCCTCGCCACCCCCCACCCACTGCAACCAAGAGAGAAGGTTGAGCTGAGAATTTGGTGAATGGCCGCCTCTCTCCAGCTGGTGTACCCTCCTACCGGGGGCGGGGGGGCCCACACCTTCCCCCCGAGGACCTGCAGTGGACCCAAGGTACTCAACGTGGGAGCTCCTTGCCTCATGGCATTCTCAGACACGTGCCAGTGGGTCAGACATGCAGTGTAGTTCCCATTCCCCTAGGAATCAAGCTTGAGATATTTGCCATATCCACAGTGTGATAATGAAATACTTTATCTGTGATTTTTAGGGGTGACTGGCTGTGGTTTATTGTTTACATTTGTTATTGAAAAAAATGCTAAAATTTTTCTTAGCTGAAATAGAGCCCCTGAGTTCTGCACTTGGACCCTATAGTGATTTGTGTATTCTAGGTTAAGAAAAGCATTTTAGGTGGAGGGTAAACAGTTTGTGAAAGTTTCAGAATTAAGTATTTATTTTAATGTGTATCGAAAAACAATAGAACTCATATCTTACTCTCATAACTCATGTGTATTGTTACTGCAGACAAGACTAAATTTTTAGAAAGAAGTCATTTATAGTTGATTTAAACAAAAATATCGAGTGAATTATAGAACAGATGGTATGTGGATCTGATGAAAATCGTGAAGATGTATATGAGGTGCTTTAGGTTAGTGTTGGTGTCCCACCATTATCCACGTTCTTCTAGCCTTCATCTACATAATCATTCATTGTTTGGCATTATATTACCAGCATTCAGGAAGTAAAGAAATTCACAGACTGATGGCTTTGAGGAAACATGTGACGGTATTGTCTTTGACAGGTGAGTCCATAGTTCCCCTAGAATTGGAAGGCAGTTACTCAAAACTATGTTATTAATCAGGCAGTCAAAACAAATGATTCAATTGTGGTTCCATCTATTAATAGTTCCCTATTGACCAGGATTTCAGCAGCAACAAAAATCTGGGATTGGCTTCTGCCCTTTGCAGCACCAGTGACTGCATAAGCTGGAGTAGAGAGAAGATTTTAGGGAAATGATAAATTTTTATTCTTTATCTTTTTCTGAGACATGACCACAACTAGCTATTTGCATTGAGAATTAGAACTATTTTTCTGGTTGCCAAGTTAGGGTGGCTGAGCTATCCCACCATTCTGAAAAGCTGATGCGAGGCTTCTTGGTGTGTATGTGTGCTACACCACAGGGGCAGGTTTTATGGTCTGTTACATATGGTCTCTCTCCATAGACACATAACTCTTATCCTTGTCCCCATTTCTCTGTAATCAGTATCTTCTCCAGAAAAATTGTATTCATCATGAATCTCTTCATAAACAAACTCTACCAGTAAAAAGCCTTTCAGTTGTCTTTGCCTTCCTGGCAGTGTGTTTTGCTTCTTCATGAAGGCATCCGTGTCTGGGAAGGCTCAGAGATGGATGTTGACATCATATCATAACCACCATTATAGTTTAGGTCATTTGTGGAATGGCTACAGATGGTTATCATCTGGGGAACAGAGTTGTGTGGGTCGTTTGATAAGAATGTTTGACCTCATCCATCTCTATTTCTGATGCCTGCAGGTGTTTGGGGGAAATCCATTATAGACAGTCTCAAATCCGTTTAATTCATTTTGGCAAATATGTATTAAGGCCTCACTAGCTGCCTGACCCTCACAGAGAGGCAGAGCAAGACAAATCTCAGTCATTGCCTTCTTAAGGGAACTCACAGTGTAATGGGAAGAGACAGGTAAGCAAAAAAAAAACAAAAAAAAAAGTCACAGCTCTATGAATATAATAGGGAAAATATGTAAATATTAGACAGATTGGAGAAAGAAGGAGGGAATGAGTTCTATTGATGAGAATGGGAGTAGGGATGAGAGAAAAAAAGAACAAATGTTGCTGAGGCCACCTTTGCTATATTCTTTCTTTCTTTTTTTTTTTTTTTGAGACAGAGCTTCAAGCTGTCACCCTGGATAGAGTGCTATGGCATCACAGCTCACAGCAACCTTCAATTTCTGGGCTCAAGCGAGTCTCCTGCCTCTGCCTCCCAAGTAGCTGGGATCACAGGTGCCCGCCACAACACCCGGTTATTTTTTGGCTGCAGCCGTCATTGTTGTTTGGCGGCCCAGGCTGGATTCGAACCCGCCAGCTCAGGTGTATGTGGCTGGCGCTTTAGCCCATTGAGCCACAGGCGCCGAGCCCCCTTGCTATATTCTTTCCCTTAGATTGTCTTTTGAAGCCTCTCATAGCTTGTCTATAAAATGAGTTTTATAAAGATTGTTCTGTTACAGATAAAGAAATTGAGTTTCAGAATGATTAAAAAACTTACCCTCTGCTTGGTAACTATGCTACTGAGTCAGCAAGTAAGGTTGGTGGGGATATAAAATGTTTTAAATATTTCCTGATTCTATCAGCTTCTTTCTATTTCCATGGTTGCTGCTCTGGTCCAAGCCACTGCTACCTTGTCCCTTCACTTTTGCAGTGGATTCTAGGTGGCCTTTAGGATAAACTTCTGAAGTTCATTCCCTGCCCTGAAAGCAGAGATATATTTTAAAGCTGTAACTCTGGCGGCATCTGTGGCTTAGTCTGTAGGGTGCCGGCCCCATATACGGAGGGTGTCGGATTCAAACCCGGCCCCGGCCAAACTGCAACAAAAAAACAGCCGGGCATTGTGGCGGGCGCCTGTAGTCCCAGCTACTCGGGAGGCTGAGGCAAGAGAATCGCTTGATCCCAAGAGCTGGAGGTTGCTGTGAGCTTTGACGCCATTGCCCTCTACTGAGGGTGACAAAGTGAGACTCTGTCTCTAAAACAAAAACAAAAACAAAAAACAAACAAACAAGAAAGCTGTAACTCTGAATGTGTCCTTAAAACCTGCCAGTGGCTTCTCGTTTTTCTTTATTTTGCTTTGGTGCTTCTTACAGTTTTCTTTCTAAGTGACACATGATTTCTGCCTTTCATTTGCTCAAATAGGCCATGCTATCTCCTGCCTCAGGGCCTTTGCACATTCCAGATCTCAATCTTGTGTCCTCAGAAGTCAATATTCCACCTCTTGGATTGTATCCTGTTCCTTCACTCATAGCTCTAAGATAACAGTAGCAAACATCTATTGAGCACTTATTAAGAGCAGCCACGATTACAAGCCCTCTCAGTGTAGCAATTCATTTAAGTTTTACCACAACCCTATGAAGTATATGCTATTAGCTCACCTACACACATGTTGTTACTTGCACAAGAAGACCTCACTACCCAGTGGAGGGAACTGCTTGATTCCTGGGTCCACACCCCCACTCTTCCCCTGCCTCCATGGCCTAGGTCAGGGGTCCTCAAACTACGGCCTGCGGGGCACATGCGTTGGCGTGAATTGTATTTGTTTCTGTTTCGTTTTTTACTTCAAAATAAGATATGTGTAGTGTGCATAGGAATTTATTCATAATATATATATTTTTAAACTATAGTCCGGCCTTCCAATGGTCTAAGGGACAGTGAATTGGCCCCCTGTTTAAAAAGTTTGAGGACGCCTGGTGTCCTCAGACCTCAGGTCTGTGCAGAGCACAGTTAACTGAACCCGAAGGTCCATGGCTCACATGCCAAGGTCACATTTCTCCCTGGCGGCCCGTCTCCTGGCTAATGACTGACCATGTTGTGGACACTAGTGCTGACCATTTTGCCCATCCTCTATGGACCGTCTTTGCTCAGGGAATTCCCGCCAACTTTGCCAAGACATTGTCGGGGTCACGGTGTGCCTCATGGCCCTTCCTGCCCAATGCTCCTTTCTTCCTGCTCTCCTCAAATGTCGTCAGACATGTGTTCCATCCTGAAGTTTTTCCGTGCCTGTTTCTGCTTCCTCTTCCTTTATGTTCCACAGAAATTTCTTTCTTTTTTTTTTTTTCATTTGAGGTTAATGTGAGGGTACAAACCCCAAGTCACAATTTCTGAATTTGTTAGGTCGAGTCCCTCTTGTAGTTATGTCCC
Source organism: Arctocebus calabarensis (assembly GCA_963573935.1). Lineage (NCBI taxonomy): Eukaryota > Metazoa > Chordata > Mammalia > Primates > Lorisidae > Arctocebus > Arctocebus calabarensis. The sequence continues at coordinate 10,607 of CAUYON010202702.1, forward strand.
ACACCCAGAAGGTGTGCATGCACCCCTACATTCTGTCCTTTCAGTGGGAGCACCCCAAACTCCCCTCCCTCATTCTCTTCCCCCAACTTGAATTGAATTGAGTCTCTCTCCTCTATGGATGGGAATTAGACCGTCTACTGGCTTTTCTTCACAGGGAACATCTTGGGTTGTGACTATAATTTATTTATATGATCCTTTGTAAAGATCTGTCTTCCCCACAAGACTTGGCACCATATGTAGCGCCCCCTAATTAATGGAGGACTGAGTAAATCCAGGTCTGGCTGGCTCTGAACCCTCCTCTATTAACTAGAAGTTCATCTTCTGCCTCACTCAGCCTGGTGGTCACCTACAGACAGTGTCAGGGCAAACATCAGCATGTTTCAAGGGCTGAGTGTTGCTGCCACCTAGACCCCCTGATCGTGACGCAGAGGTAGCACGGTGGATGGAATGATTGATGGTTGAAGCTCGCTCTGGCCTTCAGCCACTGAAGCTCGCTCAGGCATTACAGCAAATTTATTTCTTCCAACAAGGCTTATATAGGCACATAACTTAATCAACAAGCACATGACTTAATATTATGACTTAATCAATAAACGTATGACTTAAACCTGACCCCAGGCCTTTTACTGCCTGATACTTACAGGTCTATGAATAAATCGGATTAACTGATAACCATTTATTATGTAAAACTATCCT
>CAUYON010202703.1:0-18478 GCA_963573935.1 Arctocebus calabarensis
TCTTTTTCTATATTTTGGAAGAGGTTTAGTAATATAGGTACTAGTTCTTCTTTAAAGGTTTGGTAGAATTCTGACGTGAAGCCATCTGGTCCTGGGCTTTTCTTTTTAGGGAGATTTTGTATAGTTGATGCTATTTCAGAAGTTGATATAGGCCTGTTCAACATTTCCACTTGGTTCTGGCTAAGTCTTGGTAGGTGGTGTGCTTCCAAGTATTGGTCAATTTCCTTAAGATTTTCATATTTCTGAGAGTAAAGTTTCATGTAATATTCATTAAGGATTTTTTGAATTTCTGAGGGTTCTGTTGTTATTTTGTCTTTACCATTTCTGATTAATGAAATTAGAAATTTTGCTCTTTTTTTCCTGGTTAGGTTAGCCAAAGGTTTATCTATTTTATTGACCTTTTCAGAAAACCAACTTTTTGACTTGTTGATCTCTTGTATTAATCTTTTGTTTTCAATTTCATTTAATTCTGTTCTAATTTTGATTATTTCTTTTCTGCTGTTGGGTTTGGGGTTGGAATGTTCTTCTTTCTCCAGTTGCTCATGATGTCCCATTAAGTTGTTAACTTCCTCTCTCTCCATTTTCTTGAGGAAGGCTTAAGTGCTATAAATTTCCCTCTTAGGACTGCCTTTGCAGTATCCCAGGGGTTCTGATAATTTGTGTCATTTTGTTCCAAAAATTTGGTAATTTCCTTCTTAATCTCATCAATGACCCATCTATCCTTCAGTATAAGGTTATTGAGCTTCCATGTTTTTGTATGAGTATGCAGGTTCCTGTTATTAAGTTCAACTTTTATTCCATGATGGTCAGAGAAGATGCAAGGAATAATTTCTACTCTTTTAAAATGTCTATACTACCCAAAGCAATATATAATTGTAATGTAATCCTTATCAAAGCTCCATTGTCATATTTTAAAGATCTCGAAAAAATAATACTTCATTTTATATGGAATCAGACAAAACCTTGAATAGCCAAGACATTACTCAGAAATAAAAACAAAGCAGGAGGAATCATGCTACCAGACCTGAAACTCCACTATAAATCCATAGTGATCAAAACAGCATGGTACGGGGGCATAAAAACAGAGAGGTAGATGTTTGGAACAGAATAGAGAACCAAGAGATGAATCCAGCTACTTACCATTACTTGATCTTTGACAAGCCAATTAAAAACATTCAGTGGGGAAAATACACCCTATTTAACAAATGGTACTGGGTGAACTGGCTTGTGACCTGTAGAAGACTGAAACTGGACCCACACCTCTCACCATTAACTAAGGTAGACTCTCACTGGATTAAAGATTTAAACTTAAGACATGAAACTATCAAAATATTAAAAGAAATTTCAGGGAAAACTCTTGAAGGAATCGGCTTGGATGAATATTTTATGAGGTGGACTCCCCAGGCAATTGAAGCAGTATCAAAAATACACTACTGGGACTTGATCAAACTAAAAAGCTTCTGTACAGCCAGAAATGTAGTAAGTATAGCAAGCAGACAGCCCTCTGAATGGGAGAAAATATTTACAGATTATGCCTCCAACAAAGGTTTAATAACCAGAATCCACAAAGAACTCAAATGTATTAGCAAGAAAAGAACAAATGATCCCATCTTAGGGTGGGCAAAGGACTTGAAGAGAAACTTCTCTAAGAAAGACAGGTCCATGGCCTACAGACACATGAAAAAATGCTCACCATCCTTAATCATCAGAGAAATGCAAATCAAAACTACTTTGAGATATCACCTAACTCCAGTAAGATTAGCCCTCATGATAAAATTCCCAAAACCAGAGATGTTGGCGTGGATGTGGAGAAAAGGGAACACTTCTACACTGCTGGTGGGAATGCAAGATGATATGTTCCTTTTGGAAGGATATTTGGAGAGTACTTAGAGATCTACAAATAGACCTACCATTCGATTCTATAATTTCTTTACTAAGTATGTACCCAGAAGACCAAATATCACATTATAACAAAGACACATGTACCAGAATGTTTATTGCAGCCCAATTCATAATTGCTAAGTCATGGAAGAAGTCCAAGTGCCCATTGATCCACGAATGGATTAATAAATTGTGGTACATGTACACCGTGGAATACTATGCAGCATTAAAGAAAGATGGAGACTTTACCTCTTTCGTGTTCACATGGATAGAGCTGGAACATATTCTTCTTAGCAAAGTATCTCAAGAATGGAAGAAAAAGTATCCAATGTACTCAGCCCTACTATGAAGCTAATTTATAGGTTTCATGTGAAGGCTATAACCCAACTATAGCACAAGAATGTGGTGAAATTGGTAGAGGAGGGGAGGGGAGGGGAGACGTTAGAGTGGAGGGAGGGTAATTGGTAGGGCCACACCTATGGTGCATCTTAGAAGGGTACAGGCAAAACTTACTAAATGCTGAATAGAAATGTCTTCATACAATAACTAAGAAAATGCCATGAAGGGTATGTTAAACAGTTTGATGAAAACATTCCAGACTACATATGAAACCAGCACATTGTATCCCTTAATTGCACTAATGTACACAGCTATGATTTAGTAAAAAAAAAAAAAAAATCTCTAGACGTAATTATAGATAGATAGGAGGTGAGCAAGAGAATATGAGGGAAGATCAGTTTTAGGGTATTTCAGCACAGTCCAAATGATAGATTGGACAGCAAGACCAGAGACAGGAAAATATAATCTGTATTAGCCTGGGTATGTAATGCTGAGAAGCTGTAACAAATAGGTCCCAAATATTTAATGGATTATCTAAATAAAGACTTACATTCCTTTATAGCTATGCAATTAGAGGCTTGTCACAAGGTTTCCATGTTCCATTTAGTGGCTCACTGAACGGCAGGTTCTCATTGTCACCTGGGCTGGAAGGAAAAGGCAGAGGGTACATAGAGGAAAACAAGAAAATGATTGTAGGAGACTAACATTCCATTGCCCTAGAGGAAACACAGAGCCCCACAAAAATATACAGGATTGGCACCAAAAGTTTTACTCAGTGTCCAGGAGAGTTAAATGGTTTCTCTTCACTCCTGAAAAGTCTTATTTCTTGTAACTCCATACACACTCAAACATTTGCTGGTTGAATGCACAGACATTTCCTACTAATCTTTCAACTTCCTCATTATAACAAACTCTAGAGCAGCGGTTCTCAACCTGTGGGTCGTGACCCCTTGGGGGTCTCCTGCATATCAGATATTTACATTATGGTTCATAACAGTAGCAAAATTATAGTTATGATGTGGTCATGAAGATAATTTTATGGTTGGGGGTCACCACAACATGAGGAAATGTATTAAAGGGTTTCAACATTAGGAAGGTTGGGAACTGCTGCCCTAGAGAAATAGGAAGACTGAACACAGGAAAAGTTTATAGTTGGCATCAAAAACTTAGGTTTGGGTCTAATTTGTTTTGCACTCTGGTGTTTAATCTCTCTGTGACTTTAAATATTCTTTTTGTTTCTGGGCCTTAGTTTTGAAAGTATAAAATGGGAGAAATACTGTCTTTTCAACTTTAAGAAGATCTAATAAAACCAAAAAAGTACAGGTAACATATACCTTGTAAGGTGTTAGGGTTATTGCCAGGCACTGAAATTTCAAGAGCATTTTAAAGTAATCTTTAAATACGCAGATGGGAACACAGCATGCATTTCTACTAATGCAGAGATATCGTGATGCTTGATTGAAAAATATTCCTCTTTCTCTGCTGAAATCGCAAGAAGAAAGCTGTTATTTGGCTGCAAAGACAGGCCTGCCCAGCTCTTTCTGCCTGCTCTGCCAGCTGCATGCCTCGGGCACAGGAGTTAGCTACACAATGCATACTACTAAGAGGATTTGTGCAATTGCACTGAAATCTGAAAATACATTAATAAGTATTTCCTAGACAGTGTAGATTCCTGGGTGATGGATAGAGTAAGACTCTGCTTAAATAAACAAACAAACAAATAAAGGCTTTATTTTTTAAATTTCTTGTGAACAACATAAAATTTAGTTGGCAACTGTTTTTTATCCAATTGGGAAACAACAACAACAAATGAGCATTGATTTAAAAGAACCAGCAATGAATATACCAAGAGAGACATACTCTGGTGTGCTGATTACACATGTTTTGTGGAAAAGATAAGTAACATTTTGAGTTTTCCCAATCCTTCCCTACCAAACGGAATACATGCACTTTCTTTTCTCCATCATACATCTTCTACCAATCTACCCTTATCGTTTAACTGGAATATTTCCATCACTTCTTCTCTATGGCCACGTATCTGTCCCTCCCAATTGTCCATACTAAGGTGGTTCTCATACAAAACTTTCATCTTATCACTTCCATTTTCTAGTCTTCACTTGTAACCTCAGTCACCTAGAGGATAAGAAAGTCCTTATTTATGGCATCTGCTGGGATGTTAATGTTTGTGTTTCCCTAAAGTACATATCCAGAAATCTTACCCCATAGCAGGTGTTATCTACAGGTGGGGCTTCTGGGAAGTGATTAGGCCTTGAAGGTGGAGCCTCGTGGGGGGAATTCCTGCCCTTACAGACGATGCCCAATGGAGCCACCTAAACCCTTCCTCTCTGTATGGATACAGAGAGAAGGGGCCATCTATAAACAGGAAATCAGATGATCACCCAACATTGAATATACCTTAGTCTTGCACTTTACATCCCCCAGAAAAGTGAGAAATAGGTTTCTGATGTCTGAATGGACTATGATTGCATAAACGGTCCCTCTGCTGGATTGCAGACCCTCCTCACTATGTCATCATTCAGCAGAAAGAGGGCAAGAGATCTCTGTGAAGTCCCTTCTGTAAGTCATCAACTGGGGGTACATATGGGGAGAGTGCCCTTGGCACAAATATGAGGACAGATTTCCAATTGGGCTCTTGACTCATTGCAGCTACATGAGGTCAGAGGGCACACTCATAGCTGCCAATCCCCTCCACACTCAGAGCAACTTATGTCTGTCTCACATCTCAGCCAGCACAAAGCTCCACCACCCCACAGCTTTACTCTGGCAGAAATATTTTATCCATCGTAGAACTGGGTTGGTGGACACATTTTGTAATCTAGGAGTACACTTCAGGATCAAATCCCCTGAGAACATTAGTGTATTGATATCTCTCCCTTTATGGTTCTGAGGAGGTCTTGGAAGGAAATGAGAAAACAGGTATTGAAAGCAAAGCCAGGCTCGGTGCCTGTGCCTCAACGGGCTAAGGCACCAGCCAGCGTACACCTGAGTTGGTAGGATCGAATCCAGCCTGGGCCCGCCAAACAACAATGACTGCTGCAACCAAAAAAAAAAAAAAAGAAAGAAAGCAAAGCCAATCTTTCTTATAAAGTAGCAAAATAAAAAACTTAAAAAATGGAAGAGTGCGATATGGCTTCTCTTAACTGCTTATAGTAAAATGCAAAATAAAAAGAAATAACTTAAAGGTGGAGTTTATAATTAAAATGCAATCAGAATGTAAACATTTGGAAATTTCTCAACCTGGTTATGTGAAAAAAAAGAGCTTATGTAGGAGAAAAACCCAAAAGTGTCAGAGAGACCTTTTGACGAAGACAGTAGCAATGGCTAGAAGGAATCCAGGTGTTATTCATCAAGCTGCCTCCACACATATTTCAAAGGATGCTGCAGCAAATCCCTCTAGAGCAGCATCCAGTGGGACAGTGGGGTTGGGGCCACTGCAGAGAGGACAATGCCCAGTGGAGGAGTGGAAAAGGGGCTGCTCTGAATACCCCACAGCCACAGAGTCTCCTGCAAGCAGCACCGCCCTCAGCAAGCCACAGGCATACAAATTCAACGTGTGAGAGCTGGGATATGGACTTGATCTGTTAGAGACATAGAGGTAGGGCCCCCTAGGGACCTGTGAGCCCAACCCCTACCCCAGTTCTTCTGGAAGAAAGACAAAGAGTCAACGAAGATTATTCTCCAGCCATAAGATCTAATGCTGTCTGCCCTGTGGGGTTTGGGATTGACTTGGGACCAGCTACGTCCTCCTTTGTTGCTCCCTTGTGGAACGGAAATGTTTATCCTATGCCTGTCCCATCAATGTATTGTAGAAATACATAAGAACTTTGAGAAATAAATGTCTGTTCTTCCTAAATTACCCTGTTTGTGTGGTATTTTGTTAAAGTAACACAAAATGGATTAAGACACTCTCTATACTGGGTATGGCCTTCAACCAATTAGTTAAAAGGACTTGAGATCAAAAACTGAGGTTTTTCCAGAGAAGAAATTCCTCATCAAGCTTGTAGCATTGGCTTCTGCCTGGCTTCCAGCCTACAGCCCACCCTACAAATTTTGGACTTGCCAGCCCTTATAACCATGGAGCCAATTCCTTGAAATAAATGTCTGTGTGTATGTGTGTGTGTGTGGGGGGGGGATATAATAAAGACAACTTACACATATCATGCAAAATTTTATTTGTAAACCAAAGATACATTTAAATCTTGCCCCAAATTTACCAAAATCACTATTCATGGAAATTTAGATTATTAAATCTGTAAAGACTCCGAGAAGTCACTGGATCCAGCCTCCTCAACAAAAACATGTTAAATTACTTAACCATTATTTCATCTTCAATTTTCCTAATATTGTTGGATGCACAACATACTCATGGTTTTGTTGAGATTGCACAGCCTGAGTTATATCCTGGAACAATCATGAGAAAATGAGGATTGCCTTAAAAATGATGTTTCCTTTCCCTGACAAAAATCTTGCTTCATGTGGGTACAAAATCCTTACTGCATCCTAAGTTTGTTAGCCATAGAAAACTTTGCAAAAGCTGGATCCAACTCTGTCTGAGAGCATGCTGCATCACCCTCTGATTTCTGTAACTATATTCTGAAGTTTCTATACCCTCTGCCATTAAAGAGACTTTACACCCTCCAACCATATCTGTTGACCTCTGTCCATCCAATTGTGACAACCATGCCGTGCATGCCTTGGGAGACTGTTAGCAAGACATTTCTAAGGAGTTGTTGTTTAGTGTTTTTGTGGAAATTCTAACAGAGAGAAGTCTGGGTTCATTGTATCATGTTTGTTTCACCTGTAAGCCAGCCTTGTTTATACTTGGCATGTTCACTGTTAGATTCGGATCATTCATTTCTTCTATTAGGAACGCTAGGTTCTTTGAAGTTATTTAATCTTTTTGTAGTTATTATCTATATCTCCTTTCTTGAAAAGTGTTAAATCCAGTGGTTATTGATGCATAAATATAAACAAATATATGTTGAGAAGGCAAAAAACAAATTGGTATTGAAGGATGCAAAAGTTCAGGCAGGGTGATTCCGGCCCGCCCACAGCAATGTCTAGGAAGGGCAAGCAGTGACACCGGCCACGTTTCTTTCCTGTTCAGCCTGAAATATTGGAAAGCAGGTTTGGGATAGTAGAAAGGGCACTAGATTCATAATTTTGAAATCTGTCGGGGGGTTCTTTGAAATTGAGAGTGAAACTCAATTTTCTCATCTATAAAATGGAAATAATGCCATCTTTACAAAATTTTCATGGAGGAGACGAAATGAAACTTTCTAAAATGTTAAATTTAGACCCACATATACACACATATGACAGCTTATTTTTATTGTTGAGTACCTTGCAAAGGTCTTCCAAATCTGTCACCTGACTTTTTTTTTCTACTTTAGTCCACCCTTTCTCTACCAATTCTTTATTCCACAAACACTATAGATACATATTTTCTGCCACTAATATTTGGAGAAACACATGTTTTCCCCAATCTCAAGAAACGTAAATAATGCAAGCTCCCCTTTCCCTTTCTGTATCAATAACTTTCTGCACATAGAAATTAGAATTTTAAGGAAAATTTTCTAGGAAAGGTCTGGATGTGGGAGTGAAAAATCTAAAACCTCCAAGAGCTTCATTTTATACTGGATATGCTTATGGAAAAAATGAGTAAAAAACAACAAAGTTGACCAAATATTGACATCTGCCAAAATAAAACATTATAAAATTATGCAAAATAGATAAATCCAACTACTCGAGGTTTTAAATATACCATAAACTCATTAGATGGAACAGAAGATGTCAATCCCATTAGACACGATCTCATTTTCTCACATTTCTTTTCCCTTCCTTCCTACCCCAGATCGCCTCCCTACCTTTGTTCCTTCCTTCCTTTTTTTTCTTCTTCAATCTTAGTTAATCTTCAAAATTATTAAGTCTGTGAGCCAGCTTAAAATTTCATGTGTGTGCAAGAGATAAATAAATAAGTAGAGTGAGAAAGTGGAAGAAACTCTCTGAGTGAGTGGACCAGCAGACAGGTCTGCTTGTGGTTTGCAAAAAGACCTTTGGTGTGAGAAAGTCTATAGCTCACTCAGAGATGCCAATGTTCTTACTACAAAGAGATGCTCACTCAAAATTGCTCAGGAAAAATACGCTTTATGGCAAGGATATTGGAGTCACACAAAAATTGAGTAGAACCTTCAATAAACCTGGGTCAGATGGAGAATGAAGCCAGAGGCTTGATCTGGAATTAAAGTTGACTTTGGACGTGGATGGGAAACCTTCAACGGTCATGTAGTAACACCACTGCTTGATGTGTGGAGGCAAAGGAAATTGGGGATGATGAGGCTGTGACAAACTGCAGAATGCCAGTCTTACCTAAAAGCACTAACATTAAACATTTCAAGGAAAGATAGAGATGTATCAAGCAAATATTAAAATTAAACAATGTGAACCCACCTGTTTGAAACTTTGCTGAAAACATTGCTCTCCAGTTTTCCCTCCCAGGGCCAACATGGGATCTACTTTTCTTTGTTGTTCTCTTATGTTTTTCTCTACCCGCCAGTTAACTGTTGACTCATAGCTTTTGCTTGCACACAGCTCATTAGAGGTTCCCTCTCTCTTCTACTTCACGACATTCCTTAGCACATTTCTGGTTTCTGTTTTTACAACCTCTATTGCAATGTTCATTTACTCAGTTTTCAAGAGAGAAGTATGAACAATAGAGTTAATCTTCTGTGAACCAAGATGCACAGCCTTAGGGTGGGGTGCTCACCTCTGGGCCCTTTCCACTATAGTGAGAGAACTTGAATTTCATGACCTAGAGCATGTTAACTCAAGAAGCAAACATGGAACATATTTGGGTCTGCACAACTGTATGCTGTTGGCGTCCAGTTGCAATGAAATACTGCAATACAAACAGCCTGCCCTGGAATGCACTGTGCACTTTGGGCCTGGCCAGACCCCCTTCTAAAACTGTTGGCACAATGCATGCAATGGTTAATTCTAGTGACCATTGCCTAATTCAATAGGGATTTGATTCTGAATCTGTTTTGAAAATGCTTTCTTCGTATTAAACTAATGAAAGGGGTGAGGATGGGAGGATAGATGTTTAATTACAGCATTTTCAGTTCAACCACTCCATGCCACTGTGAGAATCTAAGCCCCATTAAATAGAAAAATTACAGAGAAATATTATACAGATATGCAGATTATTCATAAGGACTCACAGAGCAGAAAAATAGGAATATTATTGACTGTAATCCTTAAAATAGGCATTGCTATATAATAGCAATAAATGGTTAACAATGATAAAAAAACTACATAGGAATTGTTGAAATTGCGAAAAATGACCCATTCTCCCATAATATATGGATTAATTTCATAAACAATTACTTAAATAAATAACATTTTTAACCCCAAATGAGGATTAAGGTGAAACATGGCTTTGCAGAAATCAAAGCTGAAGTTTTGATTGTGACAATGTCATGATTATAAAACTGTGTTCAGTAGGGATTTTGTGCTGTATTTAGAGAACAAATAATCTATATTGGTTCCGCAGTCCATAAGATCACACATTGGCGACAACCTGCTAGGTGCGGAGAGTAGTTCTGAATGTTGAGGCTGAAAAGAGGAATAGATACAATCTTTGCTTTAGCCTCTTGACCTGAGAGGAACTTCTAATTTAGTTGCAAGTTGATGAAGAGAAAGTTCCTATAGAACCAATTGATAAGCCACCAAAAAAGTTTTGGATACCTCACGTATAAAATACTCTGTAGAGCAATCTAGAAATATATATAGTAGGTATAACATGGTTCCAATGATCAAGAAACTTAAAATCAAGTTGAAGAGGTAAGACATACATGGAAAGTTAAGAAAGAACAAGTGTATTAACTCCTAAGATTACAATATTGCAATATCCTAAATGAGGTTAATAACCAAGTAAGAATATTACACCGCAGGTACAGACTATTTAATTTATGTACAAATTGATTCGTGTGGCTGGCTCTTTCAACATTCTACCTGCAGGTTAGTGCCAAGGTACAATTTTTCCAGTTTCTTTGTACTTCAGTTATTCTTAAGATCTGTGATGTACCCAAGAAACACTTCTGTGTGGGTATACATCTGCCGTACAGCAAAAATATATATTTAAAATTCCAATACTGTAAATGGCATTTCACAAATTAATTCAAAAAGTCTGGAACTGTTTTCAATCAAGAGAAAATATACTTTCACATTGAGAAAGCTCTTCTAAATTACCAATCAGAAAATAGATCTGTGCTAATTTAAGATTAGTATGCAAATGAAAGTTCTGATCAGCACAAGGCTATGTTCTAGGTCAATCTGTATTAATCATCCTTTAAGCCACGTTTTAAAAAACACATTTATTTAATATACAAGAAGAAGTTATAGATGGTACCATGCCCAAGATGACTACTTCTATTGAATTTGGCAGGTGTGATCAGCAAGTTTTATTTTAAATTTTTAACGAAGAAACCTAATGTAAAGAATGTCTAGCCAAAACGTGATCAATCTGTAAGCTTGATGACAAATTCATAAAATCATGGATTCACCATAGCTCAAAATGATGCCAACTGGATTAGGGACTGCTTATTATGGAACGTGGTATTTTGAATATTTAGAAATCACTAAATCTTACTATAGTACAAACAATACTGAAATGACAAAAAGGGAAATTGCCGTTTAAAGGGAGCGTGTTCTTAGCACTCACCATGCGCCAGGCATTATTTTAGGTACAGGGATGTATTAGGGAAAAATACTTTCCCTCCGAAAGCAGGAGTACTACCTAAGGGGAGCCGGACAGTAGGGAATGCACCCCACGGCACGTGTGCCCAGGCTGTGACCGGCGCCCAGCGGCGGGGGGTGTGGGGGGCCGTGGGGCACAGGTGCTGTTTTTCAGGCGAGGGGCGTGGGGGGCCGCAGGGCACAGGTGCTGTTTTTCAGGCGAGGGGCGTGGGGGGCCCCGGGACACAGGTGCTGTTTTTCAGGATGCTTCACCCCACCCCCCGGCATTTTTCATAAACTAAAATGTAAGCCAGGACATAAAGAAGGTGGCGGAGGGTCTGAGCGAGCGGAGCGGAGGCTGGACGTGCGAGAAGCTGCTGGTGCAGAGCGGGGCGGCCCTGGTCCGCAGGGGAGCAGGCGTGCGCTCCCAGTGAGACGGAAGCCGATGGAGGGGTTTTCAACACAAAGTGGCCACAATCTAACTATTTTCCCCGTGGAACCGTATTTTATATAAAGAAAAGACAGGACAGCGGGTTCGGGGAGAGATTGTTGTAATAGTTGAGGCCAGATGATGGCTGGTAGGATGAAGGCTTAGCAGCAAAGGGGCTGAGGACAGGCGATAATCCTCACGTCTTTGGAAGGTTCGTATGTGAGGAGGCTTGCTGGTTAAGTGTCAAGGTATAAGGTGGTGACAGAGGATGGGGAGGCTGTGATGAGCTGGGGAGTGAGGTGGGATCCAGCACACAGCAGCAGAGTGCAGCTCCGGGGCCTGGTGCCAAGTGTCTGGAAAGACACAGATGTGCCCCAGGCCCCGAGGATGACTGAGGGTGTGAGACCGGGCTGGGGAGCAGGGAGCCCACCCCCGTGCACGGTACAGTTATATACCTGAGGGCAGCCTAGGGAGGGTTCACATAGGCACAATCTGGAACCTGAAGGGGCAAGTAGGACAGTAGATATGAATATGCACGTTTTCCGTGTTCAAAGTCGTGAGACTAGATATCCAAATGCTGTTCTGCACAGACCTCGAAATCCCCAAAGACCCCTAGGGAGCCGAGTCCAGAGCAAAAGGAAAGAACCTTTATTCCAGCTCAAGCTAGGTCTCTCGTGGGCTCCCACGCAGCGGATCCGGGCTGAAAGCCCCAACTCTGGGGGGTGCAGGGGTTTTATTGTGGTTACAAAGGGGTGGGGGGTTTCCATTCTAGCGAGCATGGGGTTAGCTGACCTACTTTTATGCTACTCTATTGGCTAAGAGGGGCCGGGCGGTTAACTGAGGTTTCTACTTTGGTTTGGGGTCTTTCTTGCTGAGACTTAATTGGCTGGAACCAGGGTGCAGGTGCTTGGGGTTTTTCTCAGAATCTAGGGCGGTGGGTGTAGGTGAGCTAAGATGGCAGCAGATTACAAAATGGGGACACTCTTGTCCTTTCGATGCAACGTAGGATTACTTAAAATTCCGAATGTTATTTTCCACCATTCTATGTCATGGTCTGCCTTCTTTTATGAATGGGATTGCCTTGTCACCGATAAAACAGGTGCCCATATATCTCAAAATTATAAAACCATTACACATTTCGCTCCAGTATGTTTGTGTAAAACTGACACTGTGATAGCCTTAACAGAAATTAACTGAAAAATAAAGGGAAAAAAGAACTTCCACACTAAAACAGCAAACAAAAATATGTACTAGTGATCTCACTCTCCTTCCAGCTCTCCGTGTACAGACATTTTCTTCAGAGCTGTCATCTCTCCAGATGGAATTATTTGTTTTGTGGTTATCATCCACATTTACATTTTAAGCATTACACACAATTATTACATGAGCACTCCAAGTTTGCTACTTTGGACTTCATGCATCATGATGGGGATGTGTCATCATCTGATTAGCTTCACTTCAACACCATGTTTTGTATTTTGCAAATAAAAAATAAAAAGAGTGTCATCAATTTCATTTTGGAGCCCTTCCAGAGGTGGCATACAGGTGTCAGCAGGACGGCCCTTTGGGGATCCCTTTTGTCTGTTAACCTGACTAGATCCCAGGTGCCGACTCCCAGATATTTGGCTAAATGTTACTCCTAGGTGTGTGGGGGAGGGTGTCTCCAGATGAGGTCAGCATCCGACTTTGTGGATTCTGTGACCCACACCATGCTGCAGAGCAGGCCACAGTCAGCCCACTGGGGGCCCCAACGAACAAGAGTCAAAGAAATGGAGGATGCGTCTTTCTTCTCCCTGATGACTGGACAGGGACGTGCGTCTCTTCCCCAGCCTGCACCAGGATGTACACCATCAGTGTTCCTTGTTCTCAGACAAAATTATACCACCAGCACAATCCTGGGTGTCCAGCTTACAGACAGCTGATCACGGGGCTTCTTGGCCTTCATACTTCAGGAGCCACTTCTTCATAATAAATCTCTTTATATGTACATATATTTACATATATATTGCATGTATCTCTATTTATATACATATTATATGTGTGTGTGTATGTAGGTTCTGGTGTTCTGGAGTACCCTGATATAGGCTCCCACTAAGTAAAGATATAGAAACAAAACAAATGTGTATATAACTAGTGCAAGTTCTTCACCAGGGGAAAAACCCTGGACCAGAGGAAGTGATTGCACTTGCAGCCCTTACTGAGCTCTCTGCTGGCTCTGGGACCACTGGCAACCTGCTGCAATTCCTCACTTCCTTCACTGCAGAAAGGCAGGGCCACACTGCATCAGTCATTTTGATACTTCTTTAAAAAAAAATAAGTGCATATGGCAGCATCAGAGTGTAAAAGAAAAGAAAGTGTCTTCCGGGGGCTATTTATAGTTCCTCATGCTTAGTGGACTTGAGCTGTGAAATTCTGCATTATTTGTGGAAGCAGTGAAGAAACACTTCCAGAAAGAACAATTTGAAAACCACCAAGTTCTACAATCTCTAGGATTCTGCTTCCTTCTAAAGCAGTGTCATGATTTTAGGACTCCGAGTAGTGTGTGTAGCGATTAAGAACAAGAGTTGTCTCAAAGAGACCTACATTCCATGCTTTCTCCACAACAGGCATCACACAGGCAACTTGCAGGCGGGGCGCAGAAGGGCGAGCACAGGTGCAGGGACACTGATGCTGGGGAAGAGCCTGCCATTCTTTGTCATCAGCCTCTGTTCCACCTGACAAAAGACAGAATGGGTCAGCAGGTGCACATAGGCTTGGAAGAATTCAATGTCTGTAAACCAGAACCCACTCACAGGTACTTCTCTTCATTAATTTGACAGTCCTCAAATCATTTCGAATGCAGGGCTATTTCCTTTAAAAGTAGAAAATTATTGAATTTCCTTTGTACTGAGGAGGAAAATGAGGAAGAGTCTGGAGGATGAGAAAGGAGCCCTTTCTCTCTCCTGCTTTTCCCAGGAAAACCCCCAGAGACAGTGATGCCCACGGTTCGCTCCCCTTCACTGCTCAACTTTTATGGCGTTGTTACAGATACAGAGTCTGAGGTCTTCTTTCACCTCTCAGAGATGGTATAGTGTAGTAGAAAATGGCACATTCCTCAGCATCACTGCTGATACCGATACAGAAGTGTATGCGCAGCAACTTTCTGTACCAATATGTGGGTCATTCCAAAAGTTTTGAAACACACAAAAATCGAGAAAGATAAAATCTATGTGAACAAAAACCAATGAAGCCTTCCCAGCAGCATGGATAAGCCTAACAGCTGAAAGCCGCACAGGTGAGTCAGAAAAGATGCTACTGACCATGAGACGTGGAAGTGACATACTGCAGCCTAACCCAGTCCTCCTCAGAACTTCAGCAGGGACCCATGCACTTGGAACTCCCCTCAGATTATATATCTTAGTTCAAATTTAACAACACATCTCTGAAAAATAGTAAAATAAAAATCTTCTAACAATGGGACATGACTTCTAAATTTATTTTTATGAATTGATTTAAACTCATTCATTTTCATGTACCTTAAATAAGTAATAAACTTTGCTTATTTTCCACTAAGTTCTGAATAGATTATTTTTAATTAAAATAATTGTATGGGATCAATTCTAAAAAATTTCTAAAATATGATATAGAAAATTAGAAGAGGGGGGCAGAGCAAAATGGCTGACTGGAAACAGCTTCCGAAAGGGAATGTAACCTCCAGAAACTGCACAATTAAGCTGAATACTGGGAGTCCAGCTGAGGAGACAAGTGATTTCTGCGGGTCACCTCTGCTGAGACTGGCTATGACTCCAAGAAAGCAAGCTTCAGGTACAAAATGCATCTGAAAGGGAGAGTGTCCATCCCCTCCCCCAAGAATGCTCTGAGTTTCTTAATTTTCTGTTTCCTTTCTTCTTTTTCTCCTCTTTTGCTCCTGCGGGTTTTCTACAGACAAGCGGTGAACTGTGGACCTCTTGTCTCACCCCACAGAAGAGTGCTGTGGGAAGTGGGGTGTGCTTCCCCTGAGCACCCCAGTGTGACTCTGAAAATTCTATTGCCAGGCAGAAAAACTGAACTAAAGTTTTCGCTACCATTCTGAATTTACTGTACATCCTTCCCCCCTTACCTGATGAACCAGAAGCCTAACCACTGCCGAGAGTGAGGGAGGAGGTCCCTGAGCAGCGCCACCACCCCCACCTGCCGGAACAAGCACCCCATCGGGAAAAGACTGGGGGGGCATGGCGAGCATCCCTCCCTCCGTCCAGGGAAGCTGCAGGCGAGTGCTTGTCAGGCTTCTGCAGATCTGCCCTTGTG
The DNA here is from genome assembly GCA_963573935.1 of Arctocebus calabarensis. Lineage (NCBI taxonomy): Eukaryota > Metazoa > Chordata > Mammalia > Primates > Lorisidae > Arctocebus > Arctocebus calabarensis. The sequence continues at coordinate 15,695 of CAUYON010202703.1, forward strand.
CAGGAACTCCCCTGGAGACCACGTGGGCCTCCTCCTGGCACCCACAGGGCCGCCGCAGATCCCCCCTTGGCCAGTAAATCCCCTGGCGATCACGCGGCTTTGTGCACCGAGCCTGCAGGGCTTCCGCAGGCCTGCCTTCTGTCAGGAACTCCGCCTGTAACCTCCAGGCCTCTGCAGAGTGGCCCATGGCGAGGAACTCCCCTGACAACTGCATGGACCTGTGCCCATGCTTTCTAGGCTTCTGCAGGTCCACCATCTGCTAGAGACTCTGACTGCGACTGGAAGGCCTCTGTAGGTCTGCTCTAGCCAGGAACTCCCCCGGCAACCCCTGCGTGTCTGCCTGGCCAGTAAATCCCCTAGCAACCATGCAGCCACACACCTGAGCCTGCAGGGATTCCGCAAGCCTGCCTTCTGCTAGTAACTCTGTCTGCAACCTCCAGGCCTCTGCAGGCCCACCTCGGGCAAGGAACTCCCCTGGCGACCACCTGGACCTGTCCCCCATGTTTGCTGGGCTCTCACAGGCCCGCCGTCTGCTACAGACTCTGCCAGCAACTGCCAGGCCTCTGCAGGTCTGTCTCCTGCCAGGAACTCCCCTGGCGATTGCACAGGCCTCTGCCTGGCATCCGCAGGTCCCCCTTAGGTTCACCCCTGGCCAGGGACAGTCCCAGTGACCATGCAGGCCTACACCTGGCACCCACGGGGCCTCTGCAGGCCAGCCTTCTTTCAAGGACTCCCCGCAACTGCCTGGCCCTGCATTCCACACTTGCGGGGCTTCTGTAGGTCTGCTTTCTGCCAGGGACTCTGCCCATGACTGCCAGGCCCCCAGCCAGGATCACTCCCGGCAACTGCACGGGCCTCCGCCTGGCAGCCATGGGGCCTCCACAGGACAGCCTTCTTCCAGGGACCCACCAGCGACCACTAGGCCTCTCTGCAGGCCCACCACCAGCAAAACTTCCTGGACAACCGCGCAGCCCTGCACCCACCACTTGAAGGGCCAGACACAAGGGTGAAAAACAACCATGGGGCAGAATCAACAGAAAAACTCTGCAAATACGAATAATCAGAGTAGACCAACTCCTCCAAGTAACGACAAGGCAGACACAGCACAAGATCTGCTAATAGACAAATGGCTGAGATGTCTGAAATCGAATTCAGAATCTGGATCGCAAATAAGATCAGCAGAATGGAGGAAAAGATGGAATTAGAATTTCAAGAAGTAATTCAAAAGATGACCCAAAAGATGTCTCACGAATTCAATGAATTCAAAGAGAAAATTTCCAAAGATTTTGACACATTGAGACAAAAAGTTGCAGCCCTTAAAAATCTGAGAAATTCAGTAGAATCCCTCAGTAACAGAACGGAGCAAGCAGAAGAAAGGATTTCTGACATGGAGGACAAAGCTTTCGAACGCTCTCAAACATCCAAAGAGCAAGAGAAATGGAAGGCAAAAACAGACCACTCTCTCAGAGAGCTCTTGGATATCTCAAAGAAAACCAATATTCGCCTCATAGGGATCCCCAAAAGCAATGAAGCAGCTTCACAAGACACAGAATCTCTTATTCATGAGATTATGAAAGAGAACTTTCTAGACATGCCAAGAGATTCTGAAATTCAGATAGCAGACAGTTTCAGAATCCCAGCACGACTCAACCAGAATAAGACATCCCCGAGGCACATCATAATTAAGTTCACTAAAGTAAATATGAAGGAGAAAATTTTGAAAGCAACCAGACGCAAGAAATCGATAACCTACAGGGGGAAGAATATTAGAATAGCTGCAGATCTCTCTGATCAAACCTTTCAAGCTAGAAGACTTAAACTTAAGACATTTAACTATAAAAATTCTAGAAGAAAGTGCAGGGAAACCACTTGAAGGAATCAGCTTGGGTGAATATTTTATGAGGAGGACACCCCAGGCAATTGAAGCAGTATCAAAGATACACTACTGGGACCTGATCAAATTAAAAAGCTTCTGTACATTCAGTCAAGAACATAGTAAATTTAGCAAGAAGACAGCCCTCAGAATGGGAGAAAATATTTGCAGGTTATGCCTCTGACAGAGGTTTAATAACCAGAATCCACAGAGAACTCAAACGTATTAGCAAGAAAAGAACAAATGATCCCATCTCAGGATGGGCAAAAGACTTGAAGAGAGACTTCTCTAAAGAAGACAGGTGCACAGCCTACAGACACATGAAAAAGTGCCTACCATCCTTAATCATCAAAGAAATGCAAATCAAAACTACTTTGAGATATCACCTAACTCAAGTAAGATGATCCCACATAACAAAATCCCAAAACCAGAGATGTTGGCGTGGATGTGGAGAAAAGGGAACACTTCTACACTGCTGGTGGGAATGCATACTAATACGTTCCTTTTGGAAGAATGTTTGGAGAATACTTAGATATCTAAAAATTGACCTGCCATTCAATCCTATAATTCCTTTACCAGGTATATACCCAGAAGACCAAAAATCACATTATAAGAAAGACATCTGTACCAGAATGTTCATTGCAGCCCAATTCATAATTGCTAAGCCATGGAAGAAGCCCAAGTGCCCATCGATCCACAAATGGATTAATAAATTGTGGTACATGTATACCATGAAATATTACACAACCTTAAAGAAAGATGAGACTCTGCCTCTTTCATGTTTACATGGATGGAGCTGGGACATATTCTTCTTAGCAAAGTATCTCAAGAATGGAAGAAAAAGTATCCAATGTACTCAGCCCTACTATGAAGCTAATTTATAGCTGTCGTGTGAAGGGTATAACCCAACT
>CAUYON010202705.1:0-26806 GCA_963573935.1 Arctocebus calabarensis
GCCTGTAGTCCCAGCTACTTGGGAGGTGGAGGCAGGAGACTCGCTTGAGCCCAGGAATTGGAGGTTGCTGTGAGCTGTGATGCCAGAGCACTCTATCCAGGGTGACAGCTTGAGGCTCTGTCTCAAAAAAAAAAAAAAAGATCCCCAAATATAAGGTCAGCATTCAAAAATTAATAAAACTTCTGCTTTCAAGTGGGATATAATAGGTTACAATAAGATAGCATTTGTACTGACAATTGGAAAATATTAGATGAATTAGAGAAAATGTGTTTTTGAAGGAATCCAGAACTGTGGGGGTCAAGAAAAAAGTACACGGACTACGACTCCAGAAAAAAAAGGAGAACCATTGAGTAGCCAGTGTTCAGACAATTCCTGGGATCATGATTGGTACTGGGTTCAGGCTGAGAGAATCTTTACTTACTCACATGAAGGGGAACCAGTGGGGAAACAGAAGAACAGCGGCGCCCCAAGAGGGGCCAGCGTGAGTGGTCAGACGCCGGGAACAGAGGGCCACAGAGACTGCAGCAGAGCTAAAAACAGCAATAAAACTAAATGTCAGTCTACTTCTCATTATCGCCGTCAGTAGGTTAGCAATTCTAAACTATTTCAGGGAGAAAATACTCCTCCCCCCATTATTGTTATTTTATTTGAGGTATAAAGTTCTACACCATTGCCACAGTTACTGGAGAGGTTTAATAATAAATGCAAAATTCAAGTTAACATTTTTATTACTCATCATGTAATAAATGTTGTATGCTATGTAGACGCTAATTCAAAAACTCTATTACATAGTCAGCCTTGACAATATGGAAACTTGGCTAAAGACTTTCATTCAAAATTAAGTTTATCACGTTTTAGAGTCATTTGAACTCATTTGGGGGGTGGTTTGTGTTCTAACCTCTGTGGCTCTTCACACTTTGGCATGGAAAGAATAGATTTTAAACAAGCAATGATAGCACAGAACTTGACTTACTCAAATTCTGCCACTCTATATTATCACTTGGGGTTTTTCTTTACCTTAAATTTTAAAACAGTGAAATAGAGCATTAATTGTGAGGAATAAAAGCTGTGTTGGGTAAGTACAAATGTTTAGTTCACATAGGAAATACTGACTGTAAAGAGTATTTTTTAAATAGAAAGTTATCATTTCAAATTGTTAATTATTTATTGTAAAGCCAAATGCTAATGCTTATCTCTGATTATTACAAGGTCATTACTCACTATAATTTTGGCATGTGAAAAGAGAGGTAGTGTTAACAATTTATTCACTTACAGTGCCCAATATGCTAAATACAGCACTGGAGAAATAAGCACAGCTTTTGGTAGTTGTGGAACCAAGGTGGTAAGATTTGAAATTTAAGGAGCCAATATATGTATATATATATATATATTTTTTTTTTTTTTTTTTTTGCAGTTTCTGGCCGGGGCTGGGTTTGAACCTGCCACCTCTGGTATATGGGGCCAGCACCCTACTCCTTTGAGCCACAGGCACCGCCCTAAGGGGCCAATTTTCCATATCCATAGGTTTTTTTTTCCCTCCTACTTCATTTTTAACAACTTTCACTGCTTCAAGTAAGGTCAAAGAGCAAGGCCAGTTGCTTCTGGAAGGCCGGGTGAAATTCCCCCACAGTATTGGAAAACTGTCGCCCCTTGGTATCCACAGGAGTTTGGTTCCAGGAATGAAGCATGACCCCAACATTAGATACCAAAATTGAAGGATGAGCAAGTCTCTTACACAATGATGTAGCATTTGAATATAACTCACATATGTACATCCTCCCTAATACTTTAAATCATTTCTAGATTACTTATAGTATCCAATGCAATATAAATGCTATATAAATAATTGTTATATTGTATTAGTTCTTTATTTGTATTTTTTCAATTATTGCATTGTTATTTTTTGCTGGTTTTCTTCTTTAATATTTTCTATCCAATGGTGGTTGAATCTCTGAAGGTGGAACCCACAGATATGAAGGGCCAACTGTACTTAGGAGAAAAGATTTTCTGAGGAGAAGGATAAACTAGAAAAGGGAGAGAAAAAAGCGCTAAAGGGCAAAGGCGTTGACACTCTGGTGGCCTCCTGGTTTTCCCAGGCCTATTCCAATTTTAAAGTGGAGAGTCTGTGTCACAGGCATCCCCTCAATGCCAGGCAAACTACAATGAATGATCACCCCCATAAACACAGGTGATTAATAGCTCTTCCCTGTTAGGGCATCTGCTCATGCTGGGAATAGTGAGAGGCTGAGATCTCAGCACTGGATCCCAGAAGAAGAGTTGAGGAATTCACAGAGATTTTGGACATATAATCAAAGCTGCTGCAAACAATTAGAGAGAGTTGCAAGCACATGACTATACCCCCCCCCCCTTATTATTTTGTTAAATGTGAAGTGCCAGCATGAGATTAAAGAGCTAAACTGAAAATCTCTGAAGGGCAGAACATACTCTTGCAAAACTGGAGACAAAGCATCTGCCAGACTTACAGTTAAAAAACACTAGAGGGCTATGCTCCAGAAATAGGGCAAATGGGAAGCAAATAAGACTAGATCTTAACAAAATTGCAGCTATGCAACGGAACCCACAAATGCTTGTTAGATTGAAGTAATCAGCACTCTACCCTCACATTAGCACCCCAGTGTCAATGCCTGTTCCTGTAGTGCTTCTTTCTCTCCCATAATGTTTTAGTTTGCCTGGCATTGAGGGGATGCCTGTGACACAGACTTTCCACTTTAAAATTGAAATAGTCCTGGGAAAACCAGGAGGCCACCCTAGGGTCAATGCCTGTTCCCTGTAGTGCTTCTTTCTCTCCCATTTCTAGTAGAGTCATCAAAATTAAGATTTTCTATGAAGCAGTTACCCTCCCTCCACCCACACAATAATAAGAAAATGCCATGAAGGCTATGTTAACCAGCTTGATGAAAATATTTCAAATTATATATAAAACCAGCATATTATACCCCACAATTGCATTAATGTACACAGCTATTATTTAATTAAAAAATTAAGATTTTTCCCATTATGTTATTTTCTGGAAAAAAAATTAAAAGCACAGGGTAGAGCAGCCGCTCTCAACCTGTGGGTCACAACCCACAGGAACTGTATTAAAGGGTCATGGCATTAGGAAGGTTGAGAACCACTGAGGTACAGCCTCTATTATTTTATCATTTACAATTTCCAGCATAAAATTTAAAAAGTACTACACATGTGAAAATGCAAAATGTTATGACAATACTAAGTAATAAAAAACAGATAATAGAAGCAGACACACAGTTGATACTAGTTAATAAAATTAGCAAACAAGAGCCTTCAAGAACCAAAATTCTTAACATTGCAAAAAAGTAAAGGCAAAGACTAAGAAAATTGATTAAAAGATGAAGAATTTTACCAAAAGAAATGGAGTCTATTTTCTTAAAGACTAAAGTGTGCACTCTATAATTGAAAATAAAATACCTGAAATTAATAACTCAGTGGATGTAGACTCTTGGAAAAGTCAGAGAAGTAAAGCCTACTGCATATAACAAGTATAAATGCTATATACAATAAAATTTTAAAAATATATTTAAAGACAGAGAAGAATTTAATCCTGAAAAACTTGCAATTAAAATGAATAGAAATTGCCTGTTTGTGACTTTTTAAACTTAGGCTACTCCTCAAATCTCAGAGCTAAAGAAGCAGAAAATGGTAGGTATTACAGTTTCACCAGATCAAGATACTAGGGATTAGAGTACAACATTGTAAAAGCAGTGAGAAATTTAAAGGCCAAATATTTAATGTGGGAAATTGTGCAGCAAGAGGTTAGCTGTCAGCAAGAGATCTAACTGATAGCTTAACTCCACATGTGTGTGAAAGACTTAAGTGGGCACAGTAAAAATCAGCCAGAAACCAGAGGAAAAAAACCTACTCTTGGAAAAGAGTCTGTCTTTAACCTGCATAGTTTTGCACCCTTCAGTCCCTATCCCTCCAGAAAGAACCCACACAAATAATTAATTACCTGACTCCAAATGTTAAAAATACCAGTGTTGAAAATTCCATTGGATAAAAATTATCTCAAGATAACAAATGCATGATCTATTTTTTTACATTATAAATCAAATTTCATCAGAAAAAGATCTTCTGCTCTTTGAAATACTGTCAAAAGAAGGAAAATATTAGCCACGAAATATTTGTAAATCATGAGCTGATAATGATCTCAGCTAGAATCTTTAAAGAATTCTCAAAACTTACAAATAAGAAATGATAATCTCAATAAAAGATGGGCAAAATATTGTATCAAACCCTTGACCAAAGAAGATAGAGTCATAATAAAAAAAGCACATGAAAAGACATTCAGTATCCTTGCTTATTAGGAAAATACACATTAATATTACAATGACATACCATTCCTTACTTAGTAAGATGACTGAACTTTTTAAAACAAAACTGTTCATACTAAGCATTAGTAACAATGTGGAACAACTGGAACTCTAATGCAATGTTGGTGGAAATGTAAAATGGAACTATAATCTTGGGAAAATGTTGGTCCATTTGTTAGAAAATTGAATATACATCTACAGTATGATACAGTAATTCCACTCCTAAATATTTTTATTAATCTGGGTTCTTCAGAGAAATAAAATCAATATATTTATAAATTTATATTTATAAACACAGACAAGTGGAAATAGATTTATTATAAGGTATTGGCTTGCACAATTATGGAGGATGAGAGGTTCCGAGATCTGCAGTTAGCAAGCTGAATACTTAGGAGAGCCCTTGAGTAGTTTTATCCCATGTCCTGAAGGCTGAGATCCAGGAGAATCAATGGTTTAAGTTCCTGTTAATCCAGTAGGCTCAAGATCCAAGAACAGCAGTTGTGTCATTCTGAGTCCAAAGATCAGGCAGAGAAGACCAATGTCCCAGCCCAAGCAGTCAGGCAGAGGAGTTCCCTGTGGGCCAGCTATTTATTCTACTCAGGTCTTCTGCTGATTGGATGGGATCCACCTGCAGAATGGAGGGAAATCTGCTCTATTCAGTCTACTGATTCAAATGTTAATATCATCCAGAAAAACCCTCACAGATGCACCCAGAATCACATCTAGGCACCCTGGGGCCTAGGAAAATTGATAACATAAACTAACCATCACTGTATTTATTTACCTAAGCGACGAAGCGTATGTCCATATATACATATGTGTTCATAGTAACTTCATTTGTGATAGTCAAAAATCGAAAACAATTCCAATGTCCATTAACAACCCAAATGTGAAAGGATAAAAAATAATGTGGTGTATCTACGTAGGGAAATACTACTTAGGAAAGAAAGTGAGAGAGAGAAAAAAAGAAAAAAGAAAAGGAAAGAAGGAAGGAGGGAGGGAGGAAGGAAGGGAGGAACAGAAACGGGGAAGGGAGGGAGAGAGGAAAGAAAGAAAGAATAAAGAAACTGGTGATCCATACAACATATGCATGAACCTCAAAATAATTCTGCTGTGTGAAAAACCCAACAAATAAAAAGTACATACCATACACATACCATAGGGTCTGTATTTATTAATATATGGTCCATGATCCCATAGCAAACTAGTGATTGCCTAGGGTTGGAAATTTGGGGTGCAAGGTAGAAGAAAGGCGCTAACAAAGAACACCAGAACACCTGAGGATGATGAGTACGTCCATTATGGTGAACCTGCCACCTTGATTATGGATAAACAGGTAAACTGTGCCCATTAAAAATGTGTAGCATATTGTCTGACTATTATAATTCAATAAATTTGTTTAAAAATCAAAGCATCATCATTTTTAGAATACTGATAAAACATTAGCTAGAGGAAAATTTATAGATTTAAATGTTCACATTACAAAGACGAGTCTAACCTCCATTATCTATCCTCCCACCTTAGGAAGCTAGAAAAAGAAGGGCAATTTAAATATAAAAGAAGTAGAAAGAAGGATGGTAAAAAACCAATACAATATTTTAAAAGTTAAAAGAATCAATAAAATACAAAACATTTGAACACCAAAGACAATCAATAAAAACAAAAGCTGATTCTTGGAAAGGTAAGTAAAGCTGATAAGCCTAAAGTCAAACTGTCCAGGAACAAGGAAAGATGGCACAAGTCACCAATATCAAAAATAAATGTGTACAAACATTAAGCGGCATTAAGAAATTTTTATTAAAGTTTATAATAAATTTTATAGTTTAAACTTGAAAAATATTTGAAAGCCTCGAATTGCCAAACCTGGCATCAGAAAAGAATAGAAAGTGGTAATCAACAGTCATTTAGGATAAAAATTCTCAACAAACTGAATATAGAAGGAAACTCTCTCAAATTTATTTTAAAAACTGCAACTAACAAAATTAATGATGAAATAGTTGTCATTTTCCCTAAGATTAGAAAAAAGACAAGATTGTCCATTCCTACCACTTTTTTATTTAATATTGGCCTGGATATCATAGCCACCACAATAAGTCAAGAAAAAGAAATAAAAGGCATAAAAATCGGAAAGGAAGAAGTAAAGCTGTCTTTATTTGCTGTCTTTATAATAAGTACATTTATCAAGAATCAATAGTATTTCTAGCTGTGAGCTGTGAGACAGCACGGCACTCTACTGAGGGTGAAAAAGTGAGACTCTGTCTCTACAAAAAAAAAATAGTATTTCTACATACTATCATCAAACAACTAGAAAATAATGTCAAAATTCAATTTTATTTATAATATTATACAAATATGTAAAATACTTAATAATTTTAATAAAATCTATAATAAAAATAATAATATGTAAGACTTATACTCTAAAATTAAATTTTATAAAATGTATTTAAATCAATATATTAAATGCAATAACTATATCAAATAGAAGGCCAAGATTTCCAGGCTCTAGTGTAGAAAAAAGCATATCCTGCTTATAGGAGCCATATTTTAAATATAAGAATATAGAAAGATTCAAAGTACAGAAATGTAAAAAAATGTGCTATGCAAACACTAACCAAAAAGGAAATGGGTACAGTTTTCTAATTTCAAAATAGACATGAAGGCAGAAAGTATAACTGAAAATGTGAAAGAGTAAATTTAGGAGAAATTCGAGTATGTCATAATCCACAGTAACATGGCTCAAAATGTGTAAAGTAAAAATAGAATCAAGAGAGGAACAGACAAATGCATAATAATGTGAAGAAAATTTAATATATCCCTCTTAATAACTGATAGAGCAGTAAGTCAGTAATCACAAGTATCTGAATTACACAATTAACTTTGATCTAATTGACAATTAGGGAATATTACATCCAACGATACATTCTTTTTATAACCATCAGGAACATTTACTAAAAGGGCATATGCTGGTCGAAAATTTAGACTATCTTTTTTTTTTTTTTTTTAGAGACAGAGTCTCACTTTGTCACCCTCGGTAGAGTGCCATGGCGTCACAGCCCACAGCAACCTCCAGCTCTTGGGCTTAGGCGATTCTCTTGCCTCAGCCTCCCGACGGAGTATCTTTTTTGAGCACCCAAGAAATAAGACAGAAATTAACAACAAAAGGATCCCAAAGGAGTCCCCAACTGCCTTGAAATTAAACAATGTACCTTCATCCCTGGGTTTAAAAAAATTTAAATTTTAAATCATTTTAATTAATAATGAAGTTATGACATATCAAAACCTGTGAGATTCAGGCAATGCAAAGCATAGGAGGAAATCATATCCTCAAAATGTATAACTAGAAAAGAAAAAAAATTAATGATTTAAACTTCTGTCTCAAAAGCTAAGATAAAACAAAATCAAATGCCGGGAGATCCAAAGAAAGGAAATAATAGAGAGTAGAAATAAAATTTAAAATATTTAAAGGAAAAATGCAACAAGCCAGAAGTTAGTTTCTAAACAGGCTAATAAAACTGATAAATTCCAGACAATCGTGAGTAAATTAAGAAAAAAGAAGAAAGAAACCTGCCAAAATCAGGAATAATAAAAGAGACATCACTTCAGATCCTACAGAGGTTTAAAAGATAAGACGTGAATGACTTAAACCAATAAATCTGACGACTTCAATTCCATGGACAAATTCCTTTAAAAAGGCACCTTTGCAATGCTAACAGAAGAGGAAATAGAAAATCTGAACAGTTTAAAATTTGTTTAAAAAATTAAACACCACATGTACTCACTATTAAATTGGAACTAAGCAATAAGCACCCGGCACAGAGGGAAGTAAAACTCAGTGGAAATCAACCAATGCGGAGGGAGGAGGAAGGGGCAAAAACCAAATGTGAACACTATTTGGGTCGTGGTCACATCTTTATTCAGAATTCGAGCATTACAGAAGTGATCCATACAACCTAAAACATTTGTACCACCTTAACATTTTAAAATAAAAACATTTAAACATGTTATTTTTAAAAGTCCTCATAAGATCATCTCAGATCTAGATGAATTCACATTTGGCTTTTCTTTATATTTAAGGAAGAGATAGCAATGATATTATACAAACTATTCCAGATAGTAGTTTTTGAAAACACTTTCCAATATTGTTTTTGAGGACAAAATAACTCTGAAATCAAAACCAGAAAAGTATAAGAAAGAAAGACAAATTATAGATCAGTTTCTCTAGGGAAATTACAGGCAAAAATTCTCCCAAATTTTTGCAAATCAAGCCAATGATAAATAAAAACTATAATTTATTATGACCAATTAATATTTACTCTAGAAATACAATGGCAAAAATCAATTAAATTTTTCCACTTCAATAGAAAAGAGAGAACAATTATATGTAGCATCATCACCTCAGTAGATGTAGGATATCATTTGAAAAAATTTAATGTACATTCATGATAAAAGCTTGGAAGTCGGAATAGTTCTTTAATTTGGTAAATAAATTAAATAAATTCCAAATATTAATGGTAAATTATTAAAAATCTTTTCCCACAAAATAAGAAACTAGATAAGAATGCCTGATATTGGGGCGGCGCCTGTGGTTCAGTGAGTAGGGCACAGGCCACATATACCAAGGGTGGCAGGTTCAAACCCAGCCCCGGCCAAAGTGCAACAAAAAAATAGCCGGGCATTGTGGCGGGCGCCTGTAGTCCCAGCTACTCAGGAGGCTGAGGCAAGAGAATCGCCTAAGCCCAGGAGTTGAAGGTTGCTATGAGCTGTGTGACGCCACAGCACTCTACCCAGGGCAAAGTGGAATACAGGGAGAGTATTTACACCACTCTAAAAAAAAAAAAAAGAATGCCTCCTATCACCAAGTATTACCTTCTTCTATTCAGCATATACTGGATGTCTTAGCCAAAGAAATAGGAATGAAAAAGAAATTAAAGGGTAAAGGACTGGCAATGAAGAAATAAAATTGTCTTTTTTCATTAGCAACATGATTCTGTATGTAGATGATACAAAACCATATATAAACTTTTACCATTGCTATTTCAATGTAACAATGTTACTGGATACAGATTCAATATACAAAGATCAATTTTATTTCTATATAACAACAATGAACAAATAGAAAATAAAATTTTTGAAAATCATAAAACTACAATAGCATCAAAAATATCAAATACCTAGAAATAAACCTAATGAACAATGTTCAAGTCCATTGCACAATAAAACTACAAAACATTATTGAAAATGAGAAATAAAAAGAGATATGCTGTGTTTAAATTATCTTAGGACAATTAGATGTATACATGGGAAAAAATAAATTAGATTCCTACCTCACATATGACACAAAAACAAATTCTAAGTTGATTAAACAACAGAGAAAACTAAAGTTTTTAAATTGTGCAATAAATCATAGAAAGATAGAGCCTCACAATGGACTGTTTATGTTAAACTAGACACAAAAGCACAAATCATATAATTAAAGATGGATAAATATGACTTGATGAAATTTTAAAACTTCTACAGAGCCAAAGATATCCCATACAATATTAAAAGACAATGCAAGTACTGGTAGAAAAAATTTTTTTCACTTTTTCTAATCACAAAGGATTAGGATTAGGAACCAGAACGTTTTTTAAAAATTGATTTACACAAATATGAACAAAATGGTAGGGTAAATGGTATAATGAATGGATAGATAATTCACAAAAAAGAAAAATAAATGACCAATATGTAAATGTGCACAACCCCACTAGTAATCAGGGAAATGCAAACTGAACCCACAAAGAAATACCATTTTACTCCCATCATATTGGAAAATATTAAACCATCTGACAAAATCAATTATTGGCAAGAACTCTCATTCACTGCTGGTGGGAGTGTAAATTTGTACAATCATTTTGGGGAACAATTTGGCAATATCTAGTACAGATTAATACATGCGTATCCTTGCACCTAGAAATTCTACTTCTAAGTATATACCCCCAAAAGTCTTGCATATGTGCACCAGGAAACATGTACAAAAATTAGAAACAGCCTACATGTCCATCAATGGAAAAAAGAATAAATTAATGTTAATATATTTATACAATGGAATACCATATAGAAATTAAAATGAATGAACTAGAATTACATATATCAACATGTATAAACCTTTAAAAAAACATAAAATGTATTTAAAAATAAAAGTTGTGGAATGATACATATGGTGTAATATCATGGATATAAATCTAAGAATATGCAAAACAATACCATGTATTATTTATGGACACATATGTAGTAAAAATATTTTTAAAACATGATAAACATCAAGTTTGGGATGGGACTGTATTTCTGGAGCAGGAAGCAAATGAATGGGATTGTGGAGCGTAATACAGATGGAACCAACTGTTTTTATATTATTTTAGCTCTTAAAAGAAAAGGTCTAAAACAAATATAGCAAAATGTCAAGCTAACAAAGCTAAGTGGTGAGTACACAAGTAATTGTTATATTAGGTCCACTGGGGGTGCTGGTAAATGCTTAACAGCTGGCTCTCCTGGGAGAGAGCACTGGTTTGTAGAGTTGGCCAGTTTCCATGGTGTAAATACTCTCCCTGTGAACAATTTGAAGCTATCGGTTGACTTCACTGGTAACAGAGTTGGGAAAATCCACATAATGGATTCTTATCCTCCAGCACACTACCGTATTAGTCTCTACTGCTTTCTGTATGAAATAGGGGGAAATAAAAGTAAAACACTAAATAAAAATCATTTTTTAATAATTTTATTGAATCATAATTATGTACATTGGTGCAATCACAGGGCACGATTCATATACATTCAGAAATATTTTGATCATACTGTTACAGATATCCTTCATGGCATTTCCTTGATCACTATATAAAGACATTGTTAGCTTAAAATTTCAAATCAGAAGATAATAATACCATATTCAGAATTGCAGATCATTAAAGTAAATATTATTGTAAAGTTCTCAGTACATAATCATGGTACTTATCATTAATTAAAAGTTTAAAGTTTTTCAACAAGAAAAAAAAAATAAAAAAAAATAAAAGAAAGTAGCATATTATAAATGCAAGGAGTCCCTCAAAGTGTTTTTAAATGATGGCAAGACATAAAATAAAAGTAGAAATTCTTAAGGGAGCAACATTGAAAGAAATAATATTTATTTATATTTTTAAGTTTGGGGTGTAAATTAATATGAGCTTTTTTTATAATAGTCAAAATGACTTGCTGGAGTACTTTAGCGTATGTATCTTGACAATTTGTAGTAATACTATTTTATAAAATTTCACTAATATGCCTTGGAAAGATGAAAAGTAAGCCACAAATTCAATGAAAAGATAAACTGAGAGGTAGGTAATCATATTGGCAAAAGGACCAAGGGGTATTTTTCTACCTAAGTCAACATGAAATAAGATCCTATGAAAACAGCAAAAGTAAAGGACAGTTAAAGGTGGCAACGTTACAAAAAAACTCACTTTGATAAACAAAAAGTGCCAGCAATCTGTTAGAACACAGAAATAGCGATTACCCCTCTCACTACAACATGGAAAAATTACACTTGGTTTTGTTAGTCTGAATTCTCTCTCTCCATATGGGAAAAATATAACTGGATAATTTTCAATCAGGAAAAAAAAGAAGAGCACGAGTTCTAAAAATAATTATGTACAGACTGATATAAAAATGCTAAAATGCTAAAAATGTTAAGTTCTAAATAGGAATGCAGATAAGAAAAGACATAGTAAGATATTTTATAGCTATGTGTAATTGGGGTGAATTTAAGCAAAAACAAACTTGAAAGTAGAATAGCGGGGAACATTTTGATGACAAATGGTAATATCCTATTGTATATATAACAAGAGCTTCCATTCCATAGAAGAATTTGAATGTAAACTGGGAATACTCAGAGAGGTTCTCAAATCTACAATCTTTTTTCACTGAGAGGGAGATACTTCCTTTTTTACCCCTGACGTATTACAAACTCATTTTTCAGAGTTTGTGAAATATCATTAATTTTTTTTTTTACTTCCTATTTTCTGGCCATTGACCTTCTCTAGGGAAAGAATATGATAATAGGACAGAGCATGTTGCTCATACCCCCTTAACTTTAATCCTCTTTTAGAAACTAAGTCTGCTTTTTTCCAGGGTTTTAGCTTGGGATAACTTTTTTGCTGCCACAGAAAATAGTGTCATCTTTCATTGACAGTTGCAAAAGTAATTTTTCTCTAATAACATTCTACAAACCTGATTATTAAATTAAAAGATGCAATCTAATAAGAGTCGTGGTCTAGAAAGCCATTTGTTAAATAGATTCATTAATAAAAACACATTTTCCCACACTAGAAACTTCGTAAGTGGTGGTTATGGTCTCCAGGTAGCCTGCCGAGTTTACTTAACTTACAATGCCGTTGAAACTGAATGTTCTATAAATCAAATACATGATAGGCTAATAGGACCTTTGAGAAGACTGAGTTTGGAGGTAGTGAGAGGTATAGACAGAGAATCTGACTCTCATCATAAATTATTTTTAAGGCAATAACTTCTCAACTATAACATGTCCTAGAAAATTGGGAAAGAGTAAAAGGAAGAACAGGAGATGACAATTTTTTCTTGTCAGGCCACAAGCAACTGTGGAAATTCACCCCAAACCAAACACTATCATCAGTATAAAGGGGACTCTTCTCTCTTAGAGTCAGAAAACTCACCAGGAGAGGATTCTCTTCTCTTCCTCCAAACTCCTTCTCCAGAAATTGTTGCTTGGAATCGTCAAGAGATACTTCTCTTGTATTTGTGCACGTCTTGCAAAGCAAGGCACTGACTTCTCTTTGTTCTCAATTATCTTTTCAAGGATGTAATGAAAAAAGATGTGGAAGACAGACATGTTATCCTTGTCCAGAGAAAAATGTAGGTTTCCTTATAGCCTTGGACACAAAGAGATGGTTTCTCCCTCCCAAACGATAGGCAGACACTCTTACCTCCCATTACGAAGGATTGGGTCTCCTAAGCTCAAGGTTCCTCTCAATCCAGCCATGTGGGAACTGGGCTCTGGGTAAAAATGCAAATGTTCATACATGTAGTTTGACTGTGTTTTTCTGAGTAACAAACTGTCCTTTGTCTCTGAGTCAGAAAGCTTGTCTTCTATCAGTAACTGGGAAAGTGTGTCAGGCTAGCTTGTTAACTTGCAAGTTAGCTTACTGCCTTTTTTTTTTTTTAATCATTCCACTTTTTTTTTTTTGACCAGGGCTGGGTTTGAACCTACCACCTCTGGCATATGGCGCCAGTGCCCTACTCCTTTGAGCCACAGGTGCCACCCTATCATTCCACTTTTTATTTATTTTTTATGTTTTTATTTTGTTCCTGTATACATTAATGCATTTATGGGTTACAATGTGCTGATTTCATATAGAATTAGGAACGCTTGCATCACACTGGTTAATATATACCTCATCTCGTTTACCTAATTATTATATTAAGACAGTTATACTCTATGCTAATACCTATGGTGCATAATGCAAGGGTACATGTGGATCTATTAGCTTGTTGCTTTTTAATAAAGCAACGTATTTTGATTCTGATGCTGATATATGCATGTAGCAGAGCCGATAAAAATTAGCATGTCACCTATTTATGGCTAAAACTCTGCTCATGAGAATTCTATGAAGATGCCCGAAGTTTCGTATATATAATTCTACCATTTTAAGTTTTGTTTGTTGTTTTTCTTTCCTGGCCTAAGTATTTGTAGGAATAAAATAGGTTATGTGATTCCAAATTTGCTCAGTGACCTCAAGGACAAACACAACTACCTCTTCATCATCAGCGGTTTCGAGGTTGCCCTGCTGCTGAGGAGCATAATGGTCTGCATTCCTGATGTTTGTAGCAGAGGACAGTTGACTCCTAGTTGAGTATAGCCACTAAGGCTAAAAACACAAATGAGGCTCACATTTTATGCCTTTAAAATATTTTATTATTAGTCGTACAGGTACATTTGGATTTTTTTTTTGGTAGTGTGTTCTCCAAAGATATTTGCTCATTTACTCTTCATCTACACAGAGACTGAGAAATCACTCTTGATTGTTAAAAGTGCGTTCTCTCAAGCTCTATCAGCTTCTGGCACAATCTGTCTGGCTATGCTTGTCTGTTAGTGACCAATTACTGTGTCGTTAGTGCCTTGCGCATAGCAGGACAGCAAGGAATGCCAGTTACCCCCTGGAATTGAATATCGTTGTTTTTTAAGACCAGCCCAGCAGTAAGATAAGGATTTTACACAGGTTATTTCCATCAATAAAACATTACAGTAGTACGCGCCTTTTCCTTCTGCAAATATAGACAAAGGAATATCTTACAGACAATCATTCTTTAATTAATAACTTTGAAAAATAAAAAGATTACAGTGAATAATACATGCACATTAGGATCTTTAAAAGATTGGATAATTGGAATTGTTGGATCGATAATTGTTTTATTTGGGGGGGCTTCTGTCAGGTAAATTAGACTCAGATTTGACACAGAGCAGCAATAGAAAATTACTTGAATAGTCATCTAAAATGGTTGTCTGGTTCAAACTTTAGAGTTTAAGCTTGGTCTTGTAAATTAAATATCAACAAGCATATTTATTTAATTGAAGGATAAACTAATTTTCAAAGCATTCAGCAATAATATAAATGGGTAGAATATATTTAACAATAATAAATGAGTAGAATATATTTATCAGAAAAGTAGTAAATTTCATTCCTGCATCATCTTATTTAATAGTCACAACAACTATTATTATCCCTGTTTTATGGTGAGGAAACTGAGACTTAGGGAAATTAAATAACTTGCTCAAGTTTACAAACTAATAAGTGACAGAATTTGAATTAAATACTGTTAATCCTTACAATAAAAAATATAGCATTTTCAGTGAAAATGGAAATGTCCTTGTTTGTAGTGAAAATGGAAGTTGCCCTTTTCTGCTGCTTGATATTGTCTAACAAACCAAATCTGAACAAAAGATTTATGTTTCTTGTATTTCATCTAATTCACCTTGAACCTGGGACTATTCACAGAAAAGAAAACAAATTATGCAGATGTTGGGAATAGCTTGTTAGAAACCCATTAACTTTTAATTTTTAACTATAAGATTTTAACACTGAAGGTATTTGGTTAAATCTATCACTTAAGAAGATTGCAAATGCCTCCCTTGGGAGGAAATTATCTCCATTCTATGAAGCTAAGACTACATATTCCACAACTAGATGCTATTCTCTTTAGTGGCACTAATCAATTAGGCCTCATCATTCTGCTGAAATGAAGTACTTTAGCTTCCCCAGAGGCCACATCCATTGACATCTATAGTTTTCAGCTGCAGATTCCCCATCGAGTATTTATCCTGGGCATCTAGGAGGCTATAACTGGTTCCTGCTGGCTGCCTGAGGTGGTTTCTAGATCTCCTGGGTCAGCACAGCATAAAGTGGAACATTTGCTCTTGGTCCTGCTGTCCACTTTGTCCCCAGCAGTTCTGCAAAGTGGATAATCTCTCCATACTGTGATTAATTTATTTAGCGAATCAGACCTAAGGGTGGCCTTGTGCTATAGTTAAAGAAAGTAACTGTTTCAGTGGTGTGACTTACAAGGCCTTCTGCTAAAGGACCCTGGAGACCTTGCCCTATACTCCTTTTCCTCACCAAATTCCTAGAGATTAACTCTTTATAAACTTGAAAAAAATCTAGAAAATCTCCAACTAGTCTGTAAAAAAGAATTTAAAAGATTTTGGGGGCACAATCACCCTCTCTGAATGAAATTCAAACTTCTACTCACTCTTTGTTTTTCTGGCTTTTACCATTCCTTATTAAACAACACCAATCCTTTTTCTCTCTTCTGACCTGTTAATGGGGTTTGGTTTGCTGGGAGGGATTGGTGACTTTATTCCAGCCTATGCTCCTCAAGGAACCTTATCCCAAGGGCCCTCAGTTCCTTAATTCTGAGTCCTAATGTGAACCCACCACCTGAACAAGATTTTTCTCCTCTGACCCTCTCGAAGCCTATCTTAAGATCACATTTGACCAAACTGTTGTCTCACAACTGAGAACTCCTTCACAATCCAGCTGCATCAGCTTCATAGGGGTAATCTCTAAACCTCGCAAGGACTATCCATATGAAACCTACCATTACTCTGATCTTACCAGAAGCCAGTTCTGGGTGTGTCTGTGCACACTGTTAAACTAGGGGATTCCTCCTGAAGTACTGCCAAGGAAAATAGTAGAGCCCCTGCCTCCAACTCACCCAAGGGGGATCAAAGGCTACAGGTACAACCCCAGATCACTCTAACTGCAGTAGTTTCCATCCTGTGTGTTAACCAGAGGAACTGTTTTATTTAAACAAGATTTCACCCAGAACCTCAGTATTTATTCATGTATTTAATAACTATCATATACATATGATGTGGAAAGCACTGAGTAAATGGAGATGCTATCCATCCGTTAAATAGCTCCAGCCCCAAGTCCAGGAGCCATCCTTGATTCCTTTCTTGTCCTCATTGCGTGTGTCCAATCAGGCTTGTCAATTTCACCTCTGAACTATATCTTCATTTTTTTCCATTTCTCGGTTGTTACAACCACCCTGATCCAATTCATCACACCTCCATCTCTTCGAAGGCAAATCTTCCTGCTGTGTCCTCCCTGGTTCTCCTATATTGTATTCTACACAAAGGAGGCAAAGTAATTTCATGTTTTAGTGTGCATGCATGATTTCGCCCCTGCCTACTACTCTCATTTCATTCTCCTCTTTGCATTCACAAACACCTGGACACGCGGATTTCTTTATGCTCCTTTATGTTAAAACTTTTTCCCCCTTAGGTCCTTGGCATTTTCTGTTTCCTCTTCCTGCAGTGCTCAACCACCAGATCCTCTCATGACTGCCTCTATCCTACAATTCCCTTCTCCACCTAATGAGAAAGGCATTCCCTGACCTAGCCAGTTTGAATTAGCCCTCTGACCATTAGTCACTCTTTATCACATTCTCCTCTTCTGTATTCTTCAAAGCTTTGATTGCCACCTAAAATATTATGTTTTTACATAACCTGTTTATTGTCTTTCTTCCTTCTAACCCATCAATATTATAAATTCTTTGTTCACAACTGTGTCCACTAAAATGGTACTTGGTATACAGTTGAACTTAAGAACTTTAGTTAAGTAGAGGGTGGGAAAAAACACAAAGTCCCCTTCACAGAACTTACATTAAACCAAGAAAAAAGCAAATAATAAGTATAATCACATATATAATTAAAATATATAAACTGTAGTAAGTGCTATAAAAGGAAAATATAGATTTCTCTGTGGTCATGGAAGATAGGTCCAAACCTATCTCGCAGGAAGGAGGTGAGCTAACAGTTAGCCACGTGGATATCTGAAAGAGTCCTCCATGTAGAGGTAAAAGGCAATGCAAGGCCATAAAGGGTGAGAAGTATATGTGTCCTGTTTGAGGAAGGCATGGAGTGGGCCAGGTGGGATAATAATAAGAGACGGAGTCAGGAAGGAAATAGGTCACAGCAGAGCTGTTTCATTGCGCAGTCCTAGCAATTTAGGTGTTAAAGCTCACATTCCTCAGAAGGACACAGTACACCTGGCAGGTGTGTGTATTTCAGCCCTCACAAAAGGTTGTGTGTGGTCTAATTGGTTCCATGGTGGTCGCTATTAGGCTGTATGTTATCATCAGATTGTTCTTGTGTATCCAATATACTGTACATAAAATCCCTGGAAAAAGATGCAAAATTGCAAAGAATAATTAGATTTTAATCATACAGAACCTCCCAGAACTGACCATCTTTTACATAATTAATCACTTAATTATACTGTTAGTATTGTGATCCAAGGGTCAAGATGCGGAGGTCAGTTGGTTTCTCCCACTAGATTCCAAAGAATCTGATTGCTTTTGGCAACTTGTAGGCAGAGGGTGTGTATACCAGAAAAATAGTTCAGTTTTAGTTTTTGGAAACACTTTTAACTTCCTGGGGGAAGAAGTCCACTTCAGAAGGTAAGCTAATTTCTGATGAAAAGGTAAGAAATTAAACTTTTTTGATATGCAAGATTTTTGAAGTATTCAGTGCTCTGGACACATATAAATTAAGTAAATTTAATGATTTATTATTATGCACAAATGTAGGAAAATCCTTGCTAAATTTCTTCAAGGACTTCATGGTTGAATTGCTCAATAGGGCAAACACACTATAGGAACCATGTGCTACAGGAGCCATGTTCCAATGCTATAGGAAGCATGTGTCTGTGCTAAATGACTCCCAGAGACAACTCTTTCTGTGATACTCTCCCTACTTTCTACCATGTGTCACTAATCTTAGAGACTCATCCCAGATCTCTTAACCCCCATTCCTGATCTGGAAACAGACATATTTCTGATTTAGGGGAATTTAAGGAGTACTTCGCTGGTAGCAGAGGGGTTTAAAGTCAGCTCATCTGTGTGGTTGGTCTGGTGTTGGCATCACACCCTTACTCCGGTAACTGGACCTCCCTTTTGCCTTGACACCAAGCTCTCTTTGCATCCTTCTTATCTTGATGCATCAGCTTTATGTCTCATTTGCAGGTTTTCTAATTTTCTCCAAATTAGAGCTGGACACTTGCTACCCATAATAACCTGTCTGAAGCTACCTGCCTGTCTTCCCACATGGTATCTGCCGCCAGAATACTCTGTGATGGCAGATCCACTTATAGACAGAAAGATGATATTATTATGGTAGTAAAATATAAGGAGAGACACTTCTTATTTCTGTAGAGTTTTGAATGTCTTTTCACCATGAGCATATGGTATTTTAAAAATAATTAAAATAAAAGAGGAAATAACTTAAAATTCTAAAAAGATTACATTTTCCCAATACAAAAGAATGCCTAAATCCTACCCTACACCAACTACCTCTTCCTCAAGCTTACCAAGGGAACAATAAAAGACTGCTCAAAGAAAGCAAGGAAAGCTGACCTTGACTATATTTTGAGGCTTTAGCATTAAGTCTCAATATAGAAATTCCCTGAGCCAGACCCTGGGAGGCTGCGCACTGAAGTTCCTACCCCTCCAGGGTGGTGTGGGCCAATGTGCCAGCAAGAAATGGAAGAGTGTAAGAAACAGAGAAGGGAAAGCCTTCTTTGCCTTCTCTGCCTGTTTACCTAGCTGTATGAAAACAGACCAATGGTTTGGGGTCCTGCCTCGCTTTTCCAGTCTCCTGGAAGGGAGAAATTCCAAAAAGAACCAGGTTTACATTTGTGTAATTTTTCAATCCTTTTTAATACTCTGTCCTCTATACTATCATCTAATTGGGAAGCAGCCTTTCTCCTCTCTGAGAGTAGAATGCATTGTCTACATTCTAACTCATTTTTCAGAGAGGGGGAGGGAAGGAAAGGGGACCTTTAACTTCCTTACATGGAGGAAATGTGGCTTGACAGATGAGTTCACGATGGGGAGGGGACAGAATTTGAAGAAGACAGGATAATATGAGGGGAGGGTGGGACAGGTCATGACTGGAAGTCATGATGAAAAGATTGGACTTTTTTCCTTTTAGCTTATTTATTCTGTGTGAGACAGGGTGCAGGAGAGGGAGAAATGACAATACCTATTGACAATATATTTTAGAAGTGTTTTGAACACAGGCAAGGCAAGAGTACTTGGTGAGGAAATGTGTGGTGCAATGAAGTGGTGAAATCAACAATTATGCTGTCATTGCATATCTGTGAGTGATGTAAAGCACCCTTGGTAATGCTCCCTCTCACATTTTTTTTTTTAACCAGTGGCTATCAACTTTAGGTAGATTCAGAAATGATTAACTCTGGGACACTGACTATATTAGTGTGAAGTCATTTTGTATGTAGCATTATCAAATAATTTGTCTATATTAGTTGAAAAGCACAACATTCTGTTTCTGCCAATTCTTTCTTCCGTGCCCCATTAATCTGCATACAGAAATCCAGGAATACCTTCTAGCCCCCTCTCCAAGTTTGCTGAGGGAAATATCTATACAGAGATCTGTTGGGGAAAGGACATTTTTATTACTGAGTGACATGTCTGGCCTTACCCTGAGTAGGAAACAAAGCAGGCCAAGCTGCCTTTTTCCCTTTCAATTCATATCCAAATACATATATTGAATTATACTACTATGATGGCAAAAGTAAAATAAAACAAGCAAACAAAACAAAAAAGGCCAGTGCTAAGGATTGGAGCAGTGCTAAGAACTTAAGGAAGTGATTGATGGGCAGCCCTGGTTCCTCTTACTTCAGCTGCATTGGCAGGCATCCAAAAATAAAAAAGGCGATTCTAAAGAAACAGAATCCCTGATGAAAGAGACTACATTCCTAGCACTATGATCCAACTAGAGTGCTCTTGTCCCTGACCAATTTATGTTACCCTCACTTCTTTTTAGAAGAAAGGTTAAGCAATTAACAGCGCAAAAGCTCTAACTTCATAATTGAAGTTCCTAACAACTAAAAAATTTCCTAAACATACACATCTGTGGCTCTGTACATGTACAATTAATTTAGTCACAAAATTAACAACATAGCCACAAAACAACAGTCAGAAGAATGAGGCCAAATAACTTGTTTTAACCAACCAATCAAAACTGTTAACAGACATATGTACACAGGCATCACAACCAATAAAAAGGCAGTCAAAAATCAACCAATCATTATTGCTTAGCTCAGAAATGAGCATTGACATATTGACTTGAACCATAGAAAAATAGGCAGTTTGAATGAAAGGCAAGATCACAAATAGTCCACTGCTACAAGTTAGATGTGCTCTGTTAATCAAAACACCACGTGTTTACACAAAAAGTTAGCTTTAAATCTGCAGTTTATGCTTTTTTGCTTAACTTGAGAAGTTAACTCCTGATGCCATTTTGTGATCTTGGTCTAACCTGAACTTCCCCCTTCACCTCCTCTGAAGTAGCTGCTTTGACAAGTTCAAGTAAAAACCAGGCAGAGTCTGAATTTTCTTTCCTTCTTTTTGCTGGAAAATATATTTGTTAATTGACAAAAATTACATACATTTATAGTGTAGATGGTTTGAGAAAACTGTATATCCACGTGAAGAAGAATACAATTAGACTCTGATATCACACCAAATACAAAATTCAGCCTAAGATGGATTAAAAACTTAAATATGAAAGCTGAAACTATATTACTAGAAGCAAAATTAGGGGGAAATTTCCATGTTATTTTTGTTATAACCCCCAAAGTACAGGCAACCAAAGCAAAAATAGACGGATGAGATTACATCAAACTAAAAAGCTTCTGCACAGCAAAGGAAGCAACACAGTGAAGAGATAACCAATAGAATAGAAGAAAAAATTTACAAACTATACCTCCAATAAGAGGTTAATATCCAAAAATATACCAGGAACTCAATAGCAAAACACAAATAACTTGATTTAAAAATGGGATAAAAACCTGAATAGATATTTCTCAAAAGAAGATATAAAAGTGGCCAACAGGTGTATAAGGAAATACTCAATGTCCCTAATCGTCAGGGAAATAAAAGTGAAAACCACAGTGAGATATCTCCTTACATCCATTAAAATAACTGTTGTCAAAAAGACACACACACAAAAAAAGCGTTGATGAACATCAGAGAAAAGAGAACCCTTGTACACCATTGGTGGAGACATACACTAGTGCATTTCTTTTTGGAAACAGAATGAAAATTCCTAAAAAATTTAAATATAGAACTACCAAATAACCTAGCAATCTGACTTCTGAGTATATATGCAGAGGAAGTTAGTCTATCAAAGACATATCTGCACTCCTATGGTAACTGCAGCATTATTCACAATAGGTAAGATGTGGAATCAATGTTAAGTGTCTATTGGCATAATGAATGGATAAGGAAAGTGTGGTGTATATATGTGTGTACCTAGCTGTATATCTATCTATCTTGTGTAAATAAACATACACACAATGGAGTATTATTCAGCCTTAAAAAAGAAAGAAATCCTGCCATTTGCAACAACATGAATGAACCTGGAGGACTTTTTGTTGAGTGAAATAAGTCAGGCACAGAAGGACAAATTCCGCATAATTGAACTCATATGTATGGAATCTATAAAAGTTGATTTCATTGAAGTAGAGACTAGAATGATGGTGCAGTCATTCCACAATGTATATGCACTTTGAAACATCATCTTGTACACAATAAACACCTACAATTTTATCTGTATATTAGAAAAGTAAAAACAATTTCAGTTTTTGCCCCTTTCTCTTTCTCTGCTTCTTTAGGACACCCATAATGCACATATTGTTTTTCTTGATAGTGTACCACAAGCCCTTTAGTTTTCTTCACTTTTTTTCATTCATTTTCACTCCTTCTGGGCAATTTCAAGTGACCTGTCTATAAGATCATTATTCCTTTTGTCCGAGTCTGCTGTTGAAGCTTTCTATGGAATATATCAGTTTAGTCATTGTGTTCGTCAGTTTCAGAGTTTTTGTTTGGTATCTTTTAATGATTTCTCTTTGTTGAACTTATTTTATTTATTTATTTTTTTTTGAGACAGAGCCTCAAGCTGTCACCCTGGGTAGAGTGCTATGCATCACAGCTCACAGCAACCTCCCACTCCTGGGCTCAAGCGAGTCTCCTGCCTCCACTTTCCAAGTAGCTGGGACTACAGGTGCCCGCCACAATGCTCAGCCATTATTTGGTTACAGTTGTCATTGTTGTTTGGTGGGGCCAGGCTGAACCTGCCAGCTCAGGTGTATGTGGCTGGTGCCTTAGCCCATTGAGCCACAGGCGCCGAGCCTGTTTTCTTCATTTATTTGTTTCATTGTGTTCTCTTGTAGCTCACTGAGCTTCTTTAAAGTAATTATAATATTTTGAATTTTTAAAAATTTAACAAAGGAGTAGGGCACCGGCCCCATATCCTGGAGGTGGCAGTTCAAACCCAGCCCCAGCCAAAAACTACAAAAAAAAAAAAAAAAATTTAACATAAGGATACATATGATTCAGTTATATTATTTGTTAGGCAGTTCATAGAGCTACATTTATTTAGCATAGGTTACTAACACTTTAATTTGCTGATGTCATGTTTCTGAGATTATTCATAATCCTTTTATTGCTGTCTGAACATTTGAATAAATCTTAATAGATTGGTTTTGGCAGGTTCAGCCCTTCACCAGTCATCCCATCCAGAGCTTCTCAGGAGGGTGTCTGATAGAGTTTGTGGGGACACTTACTGCTGAAGTTTTTGGACAAGCCAATTTGGTGCTTGGGTCAGGACGTGGGGCATATGAGCCTGAGTCCATAGGGGATAGCCTGGAGTCTGGGTCTGTTGGGGTAGAACTGAGCTTGAGTTTCCTGGGAAAAGTTTGGAATCTGGTTTATGGTGGCTGGCTTGGTGCTAGGGTCTGCTGGGGTCCTACTGAGTGGGTCTGTGGGGTGTTGTAGCTGGCCTAAAGCCTGGATCCATGGCAGCTGGCCTGGTGTTTGGGGGAGTTGGGGAGGTCTAAAGTTCCTAATTTCTATTGCTTCAACTTGTTAATTAAAAGAATAATTATAATAATAGTGAGTGTTTCACTAAATGTCAGACACAATGTTAGGCCCTGAAATACATTGTCTTTACAAAACAGTCATTATTCATTTAATGGGTATAAAAATCCTATCTCACAGAAGTTAGGTAATCTGACTTAAGTTACTATCCACCAGCTAGCAAAGCTAAAATTCAAATTAATCTTGATTAAGACACTTGAATTTTCTTAGACTCAGTTTATGTGTAACTATGAATGGACTATAGTAGAGAGTTTGACTGTGTTTCAGAGAGTCATTTTCTTCAATTAATTGTTTTAGTATTGCTTTTTCGCTGGTTTTATGTTAAAAGGCTGCATAAACTATTTAACACAATTTTCCAGGCTAATTTTTGACAAAGAGATTTAGTCTATCTCCATATTGAATGAATCAGCATTTTTTCTGCTTTCTAATGGTCACATCAGATTGAGGATTGCATTAAATAGGAGAAAGAAGACAACTTCAAACAGGAAGGACAGAACCATTAGCTTTATATGAAGGGAAATGTATATATAAGTACATTCCTTTAAAAAGATTAACATTTCATGCTACATTTGCCACCAGAGGGAGTCATATGAATACCATAACATATTATCAAAGGAAAAAGAATAATCATTAACTCTAATATTTTCTCCCAGGTTCATTGATATTTCAGCTAGCATTCAGAATTTGGTAGAACTGGTGCAATTAAGGGAAAGGACTTAAACATTTCACTTTAATTAATTAATGAATCACATTGTAGGTTTAAAAATAGAAGAAAGATGTCAATTAAATTAGTAATGCAGGGGGAAATATAAATGTCAAAACAAACTAATAGACACATTCCAGATTTCAGCAACATGAGCTTAATGTTATAATGGAACTAAAAACTCAAGCTGTGATCCTTTTAGTTCCAAAAATTAAAACACTGTGTAAATAATTGCTGGGATCAATAATTTCACTGATGTTTTATTAACATATTTTATTTTATTGTTATAATGCCCATGCCAGGATTATTGGCATTGCTATTATCAGCAAATAAAAGTGCATTAAAAAGAAACTTAATAGTTAGCAAGATTCCATTGCCAAAAGCCATTTTATGTATCTGTGCTGTCTGAAACACAGGCTAAGAATATCTCAGTTGATAAATGAGGGGAAAAGATAGATTGTTTAGTAACTGGTAGGTTTGTAATTCTATTTATTCTATATCTAATTTTAGAATTGATCACTCAATAGCATTTATTGAATGGAGGTATACACTAAAACCATCATGTTGTACATAATTAATACATACAATTGTGTCTATATGTTTAAAAAATATAAATGAATAAGCTTTGGTGATGTCATGTTTCCCGGATTATTCATGATCTTTTGGGCCATAAGTTGGTGTCTGTACAATTGAACAAGTACGCACTTCTAGTCTTTGTGGCTCTGACAAGTTAAGACCTTCGCCAGTCATCCCATCCAAAGGTTCTAGGCAAGCCGCCTGGCAGGGTCTGTGGCAGACTTACAGCTGGAAGTTTTAGGCAGGCTGACACAACCCTAAATTATTCATTAAAATTGATATCCAGTGAAGAAAAAAAAAAGAAAAGAGTGACTAATTCTCACATAAGTCGGATTTAATTTTGACCAAAGTACATTATTTGAATAATAATTCTTAATTCAACTTGTTAATATGTTATTTAGGATATTGCATCCTCAATTATAAGTGAAATACATTTGTAATTTCCCTTTATAATAATATATTTTTTCCAATTTTAATATCAGGTGTATCCAGAAGAAGTAGAATGAATTTAAAATATTTCTTCTTTTTCTATTGTCTATAAGATTTGGCATGATCTTTTTTTTTAAATTGTCTTCTATTTTTATTTATAAATATTAGTTGTCTATTTTTTGAGACTTTGGAAAAATAAAGAAAAGAAAAGAAAGATGAATTCTGAAATGATATTTATACTTTTTATATAGTGGTTCTCAAAATGTTGGTTTCTAGACCAGTCCTGCTATGATTGTCTGGGAACTTGTTCAAAATATGAATTTGTGAGTCTTAGTCCGGAACTACTGATTCAGAAAGTGTAGGGGGGGAGCCCAGCAATTTATGTTTGATAAGCCCTCTGGGTGATTCTGATGCACAATTAAAGTTTGAAAACCAATAATAGTCTCTTGAAAATAAGTCTGTTGGCTTGGCACCTGTGGCTCAACGGGCTAAGGCGCCAGCCACGTACACCTGAGCTGGCAGGTTCGAATCCAGCCTGGGCCCACCAAACAACAATTACAGCTGCAACCAAAAAATGGCCAGGTGTTATGGCGGGCGCCTATAGTCCCAGCTTCATGGGAGTCAGAGGCAAGAGAATCGCTTGATCCCAGGAGTTGGAGGTTGCTGTGAGCTGTGATGCTACGGCACGCTACCCAGGGTGACAGCTTGAGGCTCTGTCTCAAAAAAAAAAAAAAAGAAAAGAAAAGAAAAAGAAAAAGGAAACTAAGTCTGTTACTGGCCTCTAAGGGGAGGTTTTTCCAAGTCCTGAAAAAAATTTCAGGACACATCACGTAAGCCAAAATAACAGTTTTTATTGAAAGCAAAAGTACACTGAGAGGGAGGAGAGAGAGCAGGTTCAAAAGGGAGCAAACAGCTGCACTGAGAGGAAGGGATTTTCGAGCTTTTGTAGTCTCACTAATTGAGGGAAGGACTATTCAAGGCAAAGAGTTTGGCTTTTACTAAGAATTTGGGTAATAATTCCTAACATGGGATTCTCTCTCTCATTTTTATGCTTTAAATGGTTATCTCAGAACTGCCATGCTGATTTCAAGAGCAATGACATTTTTTTTTATAATTTTATTGAATCATAATTGTGTACATTGGTGCAATCATAGGGCACAATGTGCTTCATATACAATCAGAAATATTTTGATCGTACTGTTACAGATAACCTTCATGGCATTTTCTTGATCACTATATA
>CAUYON010202706.1:0-37136 GCA_963573935.1 Arctocebus calabarensis
TTTTTTTTTTTTTTGAGACAGAGCCTCAAGCTGTCACCCTGGGTAGAGTGCTGTGGCATCACAGCTCACAGCAACCTCCAATTCCTGGGCTCAAGCGAGTCTCCTGCTTCTGCCTCCCAAGTAGCTGGGACTACAGGCGCCTGCCACAACGCCTGGCCATTTTTTTTGGTTGCAGCCGGCATTGTTGTTTGGTGGGTCCGGGCTGGATTCAAACCTGCCAGCTCAGGTATATGTGGCTGACGCCTTAGCCCGTTGAGCCACAGGCGCCGAGGCTCCATATCCTCTTGGATCTATTTTGTTCATTTGTGTTTTTCAAATAATTTTTTAATTTCATCTCAATTGTCAAGTTTTTAGCATAAAGTGGTTTTATAATATTCCTTTGTTATTCTTTTAAATATCTTTAGGATCTATAGTGATACCCCTTCTATCATTCTTGATTTTGATAATTTGTGGGTTTTGCTTTGTTTTAAAATCTGCTTAGCTAGAGATTTATTCATTTTGCTGATATTTTCATTGATTTTTTTTCTTTATCCATTTTCTATTTCATTTATTCCTATTAACTTTATTTCCTTCCTCCTATTTTCTTTCAATTTAATTTGCTTTCCTTCCAGATTCTTTTGTTGGGATCTTGGAACATTGGTTTCACACATTTCACCTTTTTCTAAAATAAGCATTTTAAGGTATAATTTTCCCTCTAAGTACTGTTTTAACTGATTTTAATACATTGTGCTTTCATTTCATTTGCTTCAAAATGTTTTTAAACTTCCTTTGTGATTTATTCTTTGACACACACATTATATAGAATTGTTTTCTTGTAAATATTGGGGAATTTGACAGGTATCTTCTTCATATTGATTTCTAATTTAATTTCACTGTGGCCAGAGCCTGTTTTCTGTATGATTTCAAATCCTTTAAAATTTATTAAGAAATTGTTTGTGGCACAAGATATGATTTTTCTTTTATGTACATTCTAAGTGTTCTTGAAAAGATTGGTGTTAATGTAGTGCTTTCAATTTGGTCAAGTTGTTTGATAATGGCTTACACTCTTTACCTCAATTCACAATATGTTTAGATTTAAATCTACAATCTTGCCAATTCTTTTCTATTGGTCCCATTTCTTCCTTGTTCACTTTTCCCTTTTCATGCCTTTTTTGGGTATTAGTTATTTTTCAAATCATCTATTTAGTCTCCCTGATAGATCTATTTGCTATATCTCTTTGTACTGTAGGGTTTCTAATATGGGTCTTCAAATAGTAGAACAGTCTGGTGTCAAATATATTATACTACTTTATGGATAAAGTACCTTTTAACAGTGTATTTCCCTTTTCTCCTTTCCTCTGTGCAATTGTCATATATGTTTTACTTATATAAATATTATAAATCCCATAAATGCATTGGCAGTATTTTTATCTTAAACGGTCCACTATTTCAATAAATGAAAAAATTACAAGACAAAACTTTTTATAATTACATATTTATAATTCCTAGGATTTATAATTCCTGAGTTTTTACTGCCATTTACTTCAGCCTAACAGCTACAAATACCTTTACTTTTTGCTTATTTCAGAACCTCAAATTTAGAAATCTCTTGCTGATCGAAGAATTCTAGGAATTTTTCTTTTTCATTTCAGCACATTGAAGATATTCCATTTCTCCTAGCTTACATTATTTCTGAAAAGAAGTTAGTAATATTTCTTCTCTTTGCTCTCCTAAGGTAACGTGTCTTCTTCCTCTGTATACTTTAATATATATATATTTTTTATCAGTGGTTTTCGGCAATTTGATTATAAGCAAATAATTAAATCTTCCTGGTGTGGTTTTTCTTGTATTTATCTTGCTTGGTGTAAGTTGAATCCTTTGGATCTGTGTATTGATAGCTTTTATCAAATTTGGAAAATATTAGTTACTATTTATTCAAATACTGTTTTTCTGCCTAAACTTCCTAACACACACACACACACACACACACACACATTCTTTTGGTATTAAAATTGAACTTATGTTAGCTTGCTTGATATTGTACCACTTTGTCGCTAAAGCTTCTTTTATTTTTTCAGCCATTTTTCTTTCTCTGCTTCCATTTCTATATGTTTTCAAGTTTGCTTACCTTTGCTCTACAACATTTAATCTTATGTTAAGCCCTCAAATGACTTTTTCATACTAAATATGTTTTTTTCAGCTCTAGAATTTTATGCATCTTTTTAATGTTTCCATTCTTTTTATAATATCTTCACATTTTCCTTTAAATCCTCGAATGTATTTATAGTAGTTGTTTGAAAGCCCCTGTGTGCTAATTCCATCACTGTTATTTCTGCTTCTGAAATAACACAGTAAATGTTATGTTGTTAAGTTTCTGAATTGTTTTTGTGTGCTTCTTAAAGAATTTTGAAGTTTTTTGGTTAGCCAGATAAATGATCTGCAAACCCTTGATCCATTTGAGGTTTGGTTTTAAGCTTTGTTAGGACAAGTCTTAGGCTAGCCTTTACCATAGAGCAAGTTCAGTCCTCTTATTAAGGTACAATCTACTTGGGGATGCTACTGTGTCTCCCACGTATTAAATGGGTTTTCTCACTCAGGAGCATCAGAATTTAAATGTCTCTCCAGTTCTTTCTTAGATCTAGAAATGTTAAACTTACAAGACTCCAGTAAGTGTTCTTTGCCTGGCTACATGACATTTTATCCTCTGTAGGCACATCTTAGTTATCAACTAGGAATTTAAAGGCATGCCTATGGAGATTTTTTCTTTTCTTTATATGTATGGTCTTTCTCTTCCTGGTTCTCTGGCCAATATTTTTCTAGCTACTTAAACCTCTGTGAACATTGACTTCTGATTCCTCAATTCTCTAAGACTGTGTTCTGCTTTCGTTTCCTTTCCCTTTACAGTGACAGGGAAAATATCTCCAGATAGCTATGCAATTGTAGGGCTCACTTAGTTTCTATTTTTTCTCACGTGGATTACAATCCTGCACTGTCTGTTATCCAACAGTTACTTTATTATTTGCTTAGCTTCTATTTATTAACACTTGGAAGAAAACTGGCTTAGAGGGAAAAATTGCTAAGCTTTCTTTTTAATCGGTATTTACACTGTGTTCAAAATTGAGGTGGAAAGTAATTTTCTTTTAGCATA
The DNA here is from genome assembly GCA_963573935.1 of Arctocebus calabarensis. NCBI lineage: Eukaryota > Metazoa > Chordata > Mammalia > Primates > Lorisidae > Arctocebus > Arctocebus calabarensis. Next base: position 3,128 of record CAUYON010202706.1, read on the forward strand.
CCATGATTACACCAATGATTGTAATGATTTGAGCTTTTATCATTTTTATTGCGAAGTCAGGCTAACTGTTCCTTTGAAAGTTAGATTTTTGTGTGTGTGTGTGTATATGTGTGTGAAGGAGAGGGGGGCCTGGCTACTTTTAATATTTTGTGTTTGCTTGTGAGAAATGTAGTTATGATTGCTTCTGTGTGACCTTTTTTGGTATAGATCCTGCTTGGAGTTCATAGAATTTCCTGAATCTGTAGCTTAATACAGTAGAACTTCTGTAAGCTGACCAGCCAAGGGACACTAGCAAACTGGCCAATACATGGTGGTGGTCAACATAAGGAGTTAGGCCTACTGTAGTGATATGTCATGTGTTGCATGTCTAGTCCGTGAAAATTAAGTCAGCTGGAGGAGATGGGTCAGTGTAGGGAGGTGGTCAACTAAGGAAGTTCTACTATATCTCTATCAGCTTTGGAAAATCCCCAGCCATATTGCATCCACCTGGTCCTTTTCTCCTTTCCTTTGCAGAGGTCAGTTGCACGTGCGACTGTTCACCACGCTTTGTGTATTTCTTAAGCTATTTCTCTATTTCCTACCTTTTCTTCTCTCCACTTTAGTAGGATATTTTCTATTGACCTATTTAACAGTTCACTAATTTTCCCTTCTGCTGTGTCTAATCTGATTTAAACACAAATTTTGAGTGCATTTATGTTTTTTCCCTTTGGTTCCAGAATCACCATTTAATTCTGTTTTAAAATATAAATTCTAGTTATTCCCTGGTGAGTGTTTCTTTATCTTGTCATTTATTTTCTTGGAAATTTATCACAATTTTTTTTTTTTTTTGTAGAGACAGAGTCTCACTTTGTCGCCCTCGGTAGAGTGCCGTGGCGTCACATAGCTCACAGCAACCACCAACTCCTGGGCTTAGGCAATTCTCTTGCCTCAGCCTCCTGAGTAGCTGGGACTACAGGAACCCGCCACAATGCCCGGCTATTTTTCTGTTTTTTGCAGTTCGGCAGAGGCTAGGTTTGAACCCACCACCTTTGGTATATGGAGCCGGCGCCCTACTCGATGAGCCACAGGCATCGCCTGTATCACAACTGTTTTAATGTCTATTTTCTATAACTCCACTATCTGGATCACCTATGTTTTCATTTTTCTGGGTTTTTATTTTCTTGATTTTTTTGTTCATTGTGTCCTTTCTCCTGGGATGCCTGTTAATTTGTGATTAAATGCCAGAGGTCATATTTGAAAAATTGTAGTTATCTCCCCACAGAGAGATTTTAATTTTTATCTGGCAGACAGTTAGGGTAGGTGTAGATCACATTTTGCTAATAAATTGTTGAGGTAATTTGAGCCTGGATTTAATTTGGACTGATTTGAGGTATCTAATACATCTTAGATATTACTTTCGTTCAGCATTTTGAACCTTTGATTTGGCAAAGGTTTTGGTTTGCCTTGTGTCTTAATGCGGATAGTTTTTCAAGGGTTTCAAGTGAAACCTTGTTTATCAGCGCCTCACCTCCTTGGTAGGTTCTGCCATTTTGAGTTTCCAGAGAATTCCCTTTTACTTTTTAGCTTCTTAGCTGTTGCTTGGTTTCTTTTCTTTACCTTTCAGCCTGTGCAGCTTTGAAAAAGGCAAACGCCTTTCAGGGAAAGTGGATCAGAATGGTGCTTCTTCCACCTTTCTTTTAGTCGTTGTTTTGTTTTGTTTTTAAACAAAGGCTTACTCTGTTAACCTGGGGTACAGTGGCCTGGCGTCATAGCTCACAGCTACCTCAGCCTCTTGGGCTCAAGCAATTCTCTTGCTTCAACCTCCTGAGTAGCTGGGACTAAGGCTTTGCTAATTTTTCTATTTTTTTAGGAGAGATAGGGTCTCATTCTTGCTCAAGCTAGTCTTGAACTTCTGAGCTCAAGCAATCCACCTGTCTCAGCCACCTTGGGTGTTGGGATTGCAGGCGTGAGCCACTGTGCCTGGCCAATTCTTCCACTTTTTGAAGCTTTTTCCTTAGGATTTTAATCTCTCAAATACTGGCTGTCTTGATAGCACCTGTTTTCTATGTGTGCAATGCTCTCAAAACCTCTTAAGTATTACTTTCTTTCAACATTTTGACTCAATGCTACTTGCAAATCTGCTAATGTAAAGGTAGCAGAGACTGTCCAATTCCTACCAGTGCCATTCTCTTTGCTTTGGGTTCTTGGCCCCATTCTTGAGTTCTTAATTTTGATTCCATTTTTATTGGTTGCTAATACATGTTCTTGAGTATTTTCTTTCAGAAAAAGTTAAAAAAGCCATCTGTTACTTGATGACCCATTTTATTAGGAAATATTTTTCTTTTACTTTTATATATGGTGACATCTTAACTAAGTATGTAAACCCTACATATGAGACTATTTTGCTAAGTTCATTGGCTCATTTTCCTTCTGTTACCTAGTGGTGTACATACTCCTGAAATGCCAACCTTATGTTTTTCTTTGTTGATAACTTGTTTTTTGCTTGTCTAAATTTTTCTTTATGTGTGTCAATATAATCTCTTTTTCTTGCAACAGAGTAAACCCTTAATTGTTTTTATAAGACAGTGACTGTATTGCTCTATTTGGAAGTCTACATATTTATTGCTTTGAAGCCAAATTAATGCAAAACTTTTTCTCATTAAAAAAAATGAAGCCAATATTAAAAATGTTTATTGAACAATATCCATGTAGTATATATCTTAAAAACTTGACGTCTACTCAAACTACTTTTCCAGAGTTAGTTGACAGATAACATTCAAATTATATTCTGTGCAAATACATTATGTGTTTCTGGAAATCATGTACAAAGTTTTCTTTTTTAAAAGTGTCACACATGTTGTTTTGCAATTAGCTTTTCCCACTTTACAATTTTTTTTTGACAATTTTCCAAGTTAGTAAATCGTTGTGGTTATTTATTGCTGCATAACAAATCACTCCAATACTAAACAATGTAAAATGACAATTTAGTACTACTGCTTCTTCTAGTTCTGTGGGTTGGGAATTCAGAGGGAGAATGGTGGGGATGGCTTATTTCTGTTCTACAATATCTGAGGCTTCAGCTGGGAAGACTATTAGAGCAGGGGCTCCAATAGCTTTGGACAGGGCAGATACAACTGTCTCTACCTTCTTCCTCTCCCTCCCCTGTCCTCCCTCTGTCCTTCTTTCTCTCCCTCATACTTCCTCTCTCTCTCTCCCTGTCTCTATTTTACTCCCTTCCTCCCTTCATACGACTTCTCGTGTAGCTAGCTTGGGCTGCCTTCTAGCATGGGGACTTTGGGGTAATTAGACTTCTCGCATGGTGACTCAAGGCTCTAAGAGAGTGTTTCGAAGAACAGGAAATGGAAGTTTCAAGTTTCTTAAGTCCTAGGTGTCACATGTCATTTTTGACATTTCTTGCCAAGGCCCTGGACTGGCTAGGTCTTGGGCCCAGCTTAACTAGGTTCCAGATGCGAACCCCTAAGTTATCTTGCTCAGGTACAGTTTCTCTTAGGTATCTGAGGGCTATCCACTTTAGCTGGAGAGAGAGAGAGTCTTAGAGAGAATAAAGCAGTCTTCTTAGAGAGATGGATCTTAGTCTTTGGCAGAGCTAGGTAATCGTTAGCAGAGAGATACCGTGCTGGTGTTCTGTAGGCAGGAGAGGAGACAGAGTCAGAGTAAGCAGTCTGTGATAGAATGCACATGCTCCTTAACTGCCTTCTTCTCTAGCCTAATATAAGGCTAACCTCGTGCCTCTCAACACCACGGGTGTTGAGACTGGCAATTCACCACTGCTCTCATCTTGCGGGTTTGCATTCTTGTTAGGAGAGCTAAACCCCTCTCCATGCCCTTTCCACCCAGGTGGTCCATTATTGAGTGATACAGGTATTTCTTATAACTCTCACTCCTAGCCATAGGCTATATGGGCTGCAACAACTAGGCCTGGAAGCTTGTACAAAATAACTTCTTTATCTATTAAAGAAGTCATGGGTCCTGCCTAGATTCAAGGGTAGGAAGCTATAGACCCACAAATCTTGATGAGAAGACTGTTAAAGAATTCATGGCCATCATTAACTCACAATGGTAAAAAATTCAGCTTTGGCAAAGAATTATTTACTTTCTTCCAACATGAAAAATGTCCACTAACATCCACAAACCTCAAAAAGTCTCATTTCAGGGTGATGTCCCTGGGTAAAGTTCTTTTTGACCTGAAGATCTGTTAACTCAAGAAACAAGTTATCTCTTCTATTTTTTCCCTTGAGCACACAGTGCATACCGGTGATGCAGAGATATATCTGCAATAGATAACCCCCATTTAATAGGGGGTATTTCCCGTAGCAGTCACTGGTTCATAGCAATTCTGAAATCTAGCAAGGAGCATGTCATCAGTTTCTTAATTAGGGGTCAGTTCTCCTTCTTGGGAATGATTCTATTGGCTTCACCTTTTGGGCTCTTGGTTCCACATTGAGCTCATTCTCCCAGTCTCCTTTTTCCATAAGAGACAATTCATGTTTGCAGCCTGTTTTTCCCCCATAAAGGGAATTCAAAAATCCTTCTTTCATTTTATACAGATTTTATTCCCTTCAGGTTCAAGCTTTAAACACATTGAAGGCTTCCTATGATTCAAATTATTATCCATCCATTGAACAAAAGCCACACTTATAAATCTCTTAAAGAATAGGCAGGTCACTCTCTTTAGCCTATAAAGCTTCTAAGGTCCAACATCTTTAAGATACTTAGAAACCTTTCTAGGTGTGTCCTTAAATGTGTCTGAGGCTTTGCTAAGTGATTATACGACACCTCCCCCTCTTTTTTTTTTGAGGCAGAGGTTCACTCTGTTGCCCTTTATAGATTGTCATGGCGTTATAGCTCATAGCTACCTCAAACTCTTACGGTCAAGCCATCCTCTTGCCTCAGCCTCCTGAGAGGCTGGGACTACAGGCACCTACTGCAATGCCTGGCTAATTTTTCTATTTTCAGTAGAAATGGGGTCTCACTCTTGCTCAGACTGGTCTCTAATGCCTGAGCTCAGGCAATCCACTTGTCTCTGCCTCCCAGAGTGCTTGGGTTATAGATTTGAGCCACTGTGTCTGGCTCATCCTTGACTTAATCTTTACCCAGAGACCAGAATTTACTTCTCTGGACTTGAAAGTTTTTGCCTAGAAATACCACAATGAGAAATAGTGGTCCTTCTAGCCCAGCAAGTCCTGGTTCCTTCCTATTTCCTGTCTGTTTCGCTAAAAAGAACCCAGAATAGCTTCTTCTCTAATTAATCTCTCTCTGCTAATCTTTCATCATAGGCATCTAGAAAAATTCAGCTGGCATTTTCTATTTTGTACTTGGAAATTGCCCTAGTCAGATCTGTGTGTTCGTCAGGTATCCTTTTCATTTGCTATGTTACTGCAGGCAGCAATTTTGCTACGGTTATGCCAGAATGTGACGCGGGTCCTCTTCTCTCCAGCTTCCGGTAAGGTCTCCCCGTGTTCTTCATGTATTCTCCAACAATCTTCTGGAGGCTCTCACAACTTTCATTAACAGTCTTTCAGGCACTTGAAAGCTTTTGCCCACTGCCCAATTCCAAAGCCAGTGTTTTAAGTTTCTGTTGCAGTAGCCCTCTGCTTCCAGACACACATTTTGTTCTGGTTATCTGTTGCTGTAATACAAGCCACTCTAAACCCTCCAGCCACAAGTAGAGCACGTGTGTTGTAAAGAATCCGATGCATTCTACCTTGCACACTGTGATGGAATATACAAAACACTTTCCCCTCCAGCACATACTTACCCAAATGATTTTCTCTATTTCTGCCTATTTCAATTCAGAGTAAAATGGATCTTTTTCTCTCATCACCTTCTACCATTGACTGTTTGGGCACATGAAGTAAATGCATTTATTGGCAGTAAAACAAAGGAAGAGATGATAGAAGAAGGGATGAGGCAGAGGAGGGAATGCTTGAGGCCACTTCAGAAAATGATGAGCGCTGGTAAGGTAGCAATTGTCTAGGTGTCCGATTTGTGTAACTCTGAGTCCTAAAGCTACAGGCAGGTGATAGACGGAAGTTAAAAATCTCCTCCTAGCTATTCCCTGGGGGTGGGGGAGGCTGTCTTGTTCCAGGTTAGACAGAAAAAACTTATACCAAATGCAGCATCAGCCACAACTGCAGGTGAAGGGTAGTGTCTCCCATTCATTTTGTTCTATGTTGACTTTAGCCTCCATTTTGTAATTGTCATTTTCATAGGAAGGAGCTGACACACACACATATATTGACATATATATTGAAGAAAAGTTGGAGCAAGAGTATCAGAGCCCACAGGTGTGAAACCCCCTGGAAGGCTCACAATGGTCACAGCTAGAGAGGATCAAAAACTAGATTAGGCACAATCACTGAAGCCTGCCATTCTGCTTGTCTCATTCTTGAGGTCCTTCAAGCTTGGTATCTTGGGGAAAAGATCCTTGATTTCCCACTGCAAAGTAATCTCTTTACTATGTTAACTACTTACTACTGATAACAGCCAACGTTTGTTGAAAGCTTACTTTATGCTTGGAACTGGAACTGCTATTTCACATGATCACATTTAATCTTTACGGCAGCCTCATAGGGTACATACTGTAATCATGCCCATTTTGTAGATGAGGATGGTGATATTTAGAGAGAACAAATCACTTTCCAGAATTCACACAGGCAGTAAGTGAGGAAAGAATGAGAGCTTTGGCCAGATGTGTCCCACTCTGGTTCCGTGGGTGACCTTTCCATTTTATCAGGAACTCCATATGTGTATACACATGTGTAGGAGGCTTTAGTGACCCAGTTGTCATCTACAGTGACAAAACAATTACTTACAGAGATAATAGATGGTTAGAAGATGTAGCTTTCATCCAAACTAGGAGATGAGAGGGAATGATCGATCATACAGAGTCCCACCAACTCTATCCATCTCCCTGGGACCCTTTTATGGAACCCCCTGGAAACACTTTCTATGCAAATCTATGCACTAGGTATATAAATTCAGCAAGTGGATCAAGAGGGTTATAAGATATTTGGAGATTATGGTCCACATAAAGGAATACAGTAATAAAGCAGGGTAAAAAATGCAAAATGCTGAAGGAGTGGTACCCACTATGAGTGCTTCAGAGACTCTGAACCCATGCCCAGACTATAAGCCGAAGGCACAGACCCAGAGGGGACCTTTACATGCTGCTGGCTGGCAGTGAAAATGCCCAAACTCCCTTGGCAACTGAACCAGTCAGCAGAGAGGTGATTGCTCAGTTGTTTAGATGAGAGGTTTATAGCAGCATTGCCTGCTTTGTTCCTGATTGGTGTGAGAATCTTCACATATAACATTTCTTTGATTCTGGGAGTTGGAGCCATCTGACTGGTGAGCGTCTTTCTGCCACCTAGAAGGGGCAAGAAACTGGGGACCCAAGGAAGGAGGGTACCATACGGAAAAACTAGCCAGTTCCAGCCAGTGGGTTGTTCCTTCTCCTGGCACACCCTTGGGAGTACCAGAAAGGGACTGGCAGGTGTCTGACTCTGTGTTTGGGACGGTCTGAGACTGATCTTGGTGTTTTGATTCTTTTTCTTGCCAACACAAACCTGTGGTTGTACCATGTATTCTGTCAGCTTCTGGGCACAAAGGGAGGCAGGCAGGTGGGGACCTGAAATGGTAAATGGAGATTTGAAACAAACATGTTGCCCTTGAGGAATGCAGGTCACCACCCCTTTGGGGGTCTCCTGCATATCAGATATTTACCTTATGTTTCATAACAATAGCAAAATTATAGTTATAAAGTAGCAACGAAAATAATTTTATGGTTGGGGGTCACCACAACATGAGGAACTGTATTAAAGGGTCGTGGCATTAGGAAGGTTGAGAACCACTGTAAGGCCAGGGAGAAAAGGGGTCCGTCTGGGTACGGACTCAGCAGAGGTCAGTGCCGGGGGCAGGCTGCAGTATGCAAGATTTCTAGCTGACACCTGTGCCAGCGCCGAAGCGCCCTCTCATCCTCATCAAATCCATTCGGTGACCTTGGGAGAAGTGGGGGCCACGCCACGTGTTTCCAGGCTCCAGTGGTGTGGGATCAGAGGCTGGCAGGGGGTGCCCCGCAGCAGTTGTCCCTCTCTTGATGGGGACAAGGGTGGTCATGCGGAAACCACCTTTTTCTCCGCAGTTTTGGCCACGGGCCCCTCCACCTGAGCTCCGCTGTACCCCTGGGCGCTGGTGTCGATGAGGGCACCTGGGATGAGTAGTTAAGGTGGAGGCCGCTTGGGTGAGTTGCCCAATACCGAGGAGCAGCAGTTTGCCTGAGTTAACGTGGGCAGCTTCTTGAGGAGGAAAGGAAGGCGCACCGACTGCCAAGCTCCAGCTCGCCCCCCGCGTGTCTGCCTGTGTGTGCAGTGAGTGTGTGTGTGTGTGCGCGCGCGAGTGTGAGTGCGCGCGCGCCGAGGCGTTCCTCAGGTTGCGCTGCCTGGAAACCGAGGGAGCCATTGGGGAGGCGCAAGGGTGGGGGTGGGGGCGCCCCGACCCTCGGAGCAGCCGGGGCGCCGGCGGCCGAGGCGAGCCCTGAAGCTGGGCTCCTGACGCGGGCGGGGGCAGAGCGGGCGGAGTGTTGCGGGCGGCCGCAAGGCCCCGGGGGGCCCGCTGGGGAGGAGCCGGGGAGGAGGCCGGAGCTGCATGGAGTTTCTGGGGCGCGCAACTCTGGCGGGGCCTCGGCCACTAGGCTCCGGGGCGCAGCGAGGCTGCCGCGCACATGGGCTGAGCCCGCGCGGCCAGCGGGCGAGGGAGGGGTAGAGCGGCGCGCGGTGCCGGGGGTGCGGGGCACGCGTCCCCAGACGGGAGCAGAGGACAAGGACAGGGAGGCACGCGCCCAGATCGCGCTCCGAGCCGACGAGGGGCTCGCGCCGACCCCGGCGCGCGCGTGGGGAGCGGCCCGGGGGCGCCGAGGGAGCCGGCGGCAGCGAGGATGCCGGAGCGGGGACGCGGCTGCCGGCTGGGGGTGTGAGCGAGAGGCTGAGCGCTGCCCGCTCGGCGCCTCCATTCCGCGCCGCCCCCTCCCTGCGGGCTTCGGAGGAAGCCCCCCGCGCCGTGCGGAGGCGCCTAGGCAGCCGGGCTGCGGGGCCCCGGCCCAGCGAGAGGTGAGTGCCGCCGCTGCCCGCCCGCCCGCTTCCTCCCTGCGCTTTTTGCCCGCATCCTCGCCCCTCTGCACGGTGCCCGACCCCCGGCTGCTGCTTGCCCTGGTGTCTGGAGTAGGGACATCCTTCTCCAGACCCACGCCCCCGGGCGAGCGGCCGACAACGCCTCCCTTCCCGTACCTGTTGTCCCCGGCACGGGGCACCCACCCGGCGGGCTGGGGGCTGCGTGTGCCACCTTCCCCTGTTCTGGGCTCGCTGGTGCCCGCCCGCCCGGGGGCGTGGGTCTGGAGAAGGGTGTCCCGGAACTGTGCAGGCTGCAGGCTGGGAGCTGCTCGCCGAGACCCCGGCGACGGGGGCTACCGGGCTGCGCGCCCCCGACCGCGGGCGACCGAACGGTGGGCAGGGAGGGCAGGGGACTGGGAGCCGCATCGCAGCTCAGGTGGGAGCGCCCGGTGGCATCCAGGTCTTCGGGAAGCCGGAGTCATGGCGATAGGGGAAGGCGGGAGGCAGGGTTCCCTCCACCTCCAGCCCCCAGCGCGGACTGCCTGCCCTCCTGGGCTCGCTCCTCGCTGCCACCCGCCACGGGTTCACGGGCCCTGGGGCGCACGGGGTAACTGGGGAAGCCTCCCGCAGCCCCGCTGGGACCTGGTCCCCGGGCTCCAAGCAGGATTGGGTCCGTCTTTCCCAGGCGTGCTGAATTTACCAGGTTGCCCAGCTTCCCCGGACTAGCGGGGCGGGGAGTGAACTTCCTGAGACTTGGCCCGAGGGCGCCTAGGCAGCAGCAGGTAGTTCTGGGCCGGCCTCGGGGGCGAGCAGGGAGGTGGGAGCCCCACCCCGATGGGCTGGGGGTGCGGAGCGTGCACGGAAGGGCACGGGCACGTGGGCTCAGCTCCTAGCCGCGGGCCACGCACGTGCTTGCCGTCCTCTCCCCTGCCTCGTTTCCCCCTGCTCTTGACCCTTGGTAACGGCGTGTGTGCGGAGTGCGCCTTCCTTCTATTTGGGTTGAAGCCCTTATCTCTGGGTAAAACGGCACCTGCAGTTCCTTGGGTGTCAAGACTGGGGCGCCATCCCCGGGCCCTGAGGCTGTTCGCGGAAAAAAAATAAAGAAAAAGAAAAAGAAAAAGAAAAAATGATTTTCCTGGGCTTGGGAATAGCAGCTTAGCGCCGGTTGTGTGAAGCTGTGAAATCTGTTTAGCGGTGATAATAACTACTTTCTAGAATGACCCAGAGCAGCCTCAGCAACACAGTTGAGATGACTTTCCCAGAATAGGCAGGTTTCTGCCCTGTGTGGGTCCAGACATAGGAAACATTGGTGCACATATAAGAACTCACATACTAGAGCATTTCCATGTTCTGCTGCTTTAAGTGCTGACTTTCCATAGGAGAGAGAAATTATTTTTCAATTCAGGCATCTGAGCTTTGGAAAAGATTTTAAAGACATTTGGTGTGAAATTGTCTTGAGGCTAAACTTGTCTTTCAAAGAAGTGAGCTCCAGCTCTCCTCCTGGGCTTGGTGGTGGCTTTTATTTCATTAATGTAGGGTAGGTTCTGATTTTTTATTTGCTATCTATGGGTATGAGGCTTTGAAGTCTAGTGGCATTTCAGACCTCTCTGGTGCGTGAAGCTCTGTCACCACACCCAGTTTGGGGTTTCTTCGGGGTCCAGGAGTGGCCTAACTTTGCTAGTTCTTTAGGCAATTGTGGTGAATGCCCCGAGGAAGCCTCTGCCTTGTGTTTCCAGAGTGCCTGGCCTGGCCTGGCGGAAGCCCAGTCAAGTGGCTCTGTACTCTGAGTTCACTGCATATGAGTGGGGTTTTCATGGCAGCAGCTGCTGAAGAACAGCTATGTTTACCCAGAAGCTGTCTCTGGTCACCGACACTGAAGTTAGTTACTGTGTGTATCCAAGTGAAGTAATGAAAACAAATGTCTTTGGAAATCCTATCCCTGGGATATTTGATTGAGGGAGAGCTAAATCCTCTTAGAATTATTCACCAAAATGTCACCTTTCTCTGAACTCTGATAGTAACTACTGCCAGTAACCAGGCCTTCAGCGATGGTGCTTTTGAGAAAGAAAATAATTTAATTCAGCTGGATCTGTTGATAAACTGATGGGCAAGATCTGCTGAAGATACACGACACCTTTTCCTCTGGACACCCTTTCCTCTAGTACTGGGACAGGGTGGGGTATGTGTGACAGCTGTTCTTTGTTGAGTTTAACATTTATCTCCCCAATGGGAGGCTTCTGATTAGTCCTTAAATATTGGGAAGGGTTGTGCTCCCATTTATAAATTTCTTTTCCATAGCAAGTGGCCTTTGTAGGGACATTGTGCTTGCTCTTGGTGGCCGGCCCGGGAGGTTGCTTGCGAGTGGCCCCTTAAGCCTGTTGCCCCGCGTGCTGTGGTGTCCTTACTGCTCTCCGATTCTGACAGCTTGTGCAGTGCTTGCCGGGTGTCAGAAGGGGGCGCTAGTTCTTATCATGCGAGCAAGTCTCCTGAATGATTGAACTTTGGGATGTTAAGGCCTTTGGAGACCCTCTTAATCTAGATGTCTGAGACCCTACTTTTGTGCCAGACCCTATCACACATTTCAGTTTGTGTAGTCCTCATTTTTCATATTCAGAAACTGATGCTAAGGGAAGTTCAGTAACTTTCTTGAGGCTTTGCAGCTTGTAGGCCAGATGATTGTAGGCTTATGATTTGATTCTAAGAAGCTGAGGTTTCTGAGTCTGCATGCAGCGCTCTTTCCACATTGCTCCCTTGTGATGTGAAAAGTGTTTTAGTAAGAGTAATCTTTGACTTGCCGTGCCTTGTTAGTAGAGTCAGACACGTAGTGGGTCCCCTGTCTCTGTTTGCTGAATGAATCTAGGCTCACTTTCTCCTTCCTCATTCCTGACAGGAAACTCAGGCACAGAAGGGCTGTGACTTGTGAAGTTGGTCTGGGGAGGAGACAGAACTCCATATCAAAACCCCACCCTGGGGCCATGTGTGGGTGTGAGTGCAGATTGGTTTGGTGATAGGATTCCCTTTCCCAGGGTTCCCGCTCTGTGCCCACATTGACAAGGGATAGGAAGCATCCTTGTTCTTCACGTCAGGCTTAAGCTAATACAGTCAGAGTGTCTGAACTGTCTTTTGATGATTGCTAACTATTAGGCAATGCAACCAGCAATAGCCTCTGATGCTTGTTAAAACAATGTCAGTCCTGACTCTTAAGCCATGATACTATCCGTTAAGTTGAACAGAACATTGGCTGATTCCTCAGAATGCTCAATTTGAAGGTAACTCTGTGGCTAGAAAGGAGGAAAATGAAAACACAGTTGTGGCACCTCTAACTTGGGGTTTTCAAAGTGAATTACGTTTTTAATCACTTAACAACTAACAAAAATTTATTCAGGGGCTATTGTGCAGTACTGATAAAAAAATGATGACACAGTGCCTGTCCTCAAAAAATTCACAGATTAGTGGGAAGGGCAGATTGTGTTAGGGCTGCACATTTGTGAGCAGAGGTGGAAGGTAGTTAGGCTAAGATGGCCGTGATGTCTAGTTGAATTTAAAGGACAATTAGGAAGTGGCTAGCTTTGAAGGGGTATTCCAGTGCAGAGGAGAAGGCTGGAAGGTGGGTAAGAGCTGAGAGGTCAGAAAGCACATGGAGCATATGAGGAAGCTGCTGGTAGTTTGGAGTTCTTGGAGCTTAAACGTTGAGACAGGGAGAGATAAGGGAAGAGACTGGGGTGATAGGTGGGGCCCTTTGGTCAGGACCAGGGGCTCAGCATTTCTCCGTTGGGGGGGGGAGGCATGGTGAGATTTGGCTGGGGACTGCGTGGAGAATGGATTTGACAGTGAGAGACCATAGGTGTGGACACTAGCAAGGAGGATGGCACCGAGGCCCCAGGCAGGTGTGAGGAGACCATTGTGGGGAGTATGGAGAAGGAGGAATGGGTTCAACAAGCATGTAGGGGAACCGCCAGTTAGGGTCCTTGGGTTGCAAGCAACAGAAACTAACTCTGGCTAACAACTGAAGCAAAGTAGAGAATATATTAGCAGTCGTGATGGAAACTCGCAGGATGGAGGGCATGCTTGAAGAGCCAGGCTTGGAACAGGCAGGAATTGCCTCATGGTCTCTCTCAGGTGATGCTATGGAAGTAATTGATCTCCAACCATTTCCATTATTATTATTATTATTGTATTATTCTGCTGCTTTCAAAATGCTCAGAGGACATATCCGAATGGCATAGCATTCGATCCCCATATTTGGGGGTAATTTTCCAAAGGTTATCTAGATGGGGGAGGTGGTTTTCTGAAAGGAAACTGAAATGACCTTGCCAAAAGACGGTGACATAGATGTTGGGCATGTCCTCTACAGGAGGGAAAATCGACAGGACTTGTTAATTGGTGTAGGATTAGGAGGAAGGGACAAGTATAGTGTCACCATTGGGTTTCTGGTTTAGGGAGCAGGGTGGGGAAGAAATTAAAGTCTGGCCAATGCTAAATAATTGGTGTATTTTCCCACTGGCAAGGCTATGGGCAGCTCTCTGTGACCAGACTGTAGCAGAAGGTGCCATGTATTTTAAAAAATCGCATGAAGGGGCTGTGCTGCTGTAAACAAGACCTGTTTAAGTAGGTTACTTTGTCTCACGCTTCACAAATTTGGACACCTGGAAACACTTTCATTCATCCAGCCAATGTATTTTGAGACCTCTGGTTCAGGTACTGGGGAAAATGGCGACTTAGACAGAAATGTTTTTCTTATATTCTAGTGATGTAAGACACAATAAAAATATAGAAATAAAATTATAGGATATAATTACAGGAGACAGATGAGAAGGTTACTTCAGATTGGTGGACAGGAAATGTCTTACTGAGAAGCTGTATTTAAGCTAACACTGAAATGACATGAAGGGATAAGTTAGGGGAAGATTTGGGGAAGAAATTTTAGGGAGTGGGAACAGCCAGTGCAAAGGTCCTGAGGTCAGAATGATGGGCACATTAGTGAAATAGGAAGAAGCCTGGTGTGACAGGAGATGAGTCCTGAAAAGCAAGGGCTAGTTTGTGTGGGATCACTCCGTGGAGTTTGGATTTGAGTTCAGATATTAAGTTTGATGGAAGCAGCTGGAAGGTTTTAAACAGGTGAGTGACATGATTTAATTTGTGTTTTCCAAAGATCACCCTAGCAGCTAGGCATTCTGTGTGTACCACCTTAGTACAATAAAGTAAATCTTTATCCACTAAAGTGTAAAATAAAATGTAGTGTTTAACAGTAACAGATGGAGAGAAAATGCTTAGGTGACCTTAATTTAGTGATTTCTAATGTACCAATTAAATGTGGATACAGACAAAATTGCAATTACAGTGTGATTTCAGTTTTGTTTAAAAACACAGTACAGAAGAACAATGAAAAGAAATGGACCAAAAATGTTATCATTGCTTGTTCAAAGGTGTTGGCATTATGATTTTTATTTTTATTTTTGAAAATGAGCACATATTTCTTTTATAATTGGAAAAGATTTGTTTTATAGTGCAGACAGTGGTGATCACAGATGTCTTGAATCTGTGTGTGGAGTGTGGAGAGACTATCTACTGAACATTTTTTTTCCCCTACCACTTTATTTCTGAAACCTTAATGTTAAAAATCTGTGGACCTAGTTGGGTCATACAAGAGGTTCATTTTGCCCCAAGTATCCAATGGGTGGCTCTGTTTAATTTAAGACATTTTTTAGTTGCAAAAGTAAACATTATTTTTAAAAAAGAAATTAAAAGCAATACAGAAATGTTACACAAAAAATGAAAGCACCTTTCTGTACTCCCATTCTCAAGACCATTAACATTTCAAGTACATACATTGTTGGATTTTTTTCCCTATGCATTTCGAATACATACATCTAAATTTTATTGAATTTGGGATTTTGCTGTAACAAGTTACCTGACCTCCAAATTACTCTCCAAATTCCTTCCTGTAGATCTTGAAACCGAGATAACCTTTTTCCCCTTGAAACAAGTTATTAGAAAACTTCAACAAAGAAGTTAGCTAGGAGAAACTGAATCTTCCCTTTTTAGTATTCAGAGTGTTTACTGAAAGCATAATTTATACTTATGAAGAATAGAGCAATTAAATATTCATTAAAAGCTCATTTCTGAACATTTAAACATTATTGCTTTAGTTTTGGAACCCAAAAATTTGTATCATGATTACAAATCACTTGAGCTTTTTCATTAACAAAAGTTAGACAATGCGAAAACTTAGAAGTGCAAATTAGGTGGCTTAGCTAATTATTTTGGTGACATATTTATCACAACAGAATATTATCCTTTGAAAACAGGCAAAGAACAAGATTCAGTGATATGTTACTCAGAGCCATTGATGTATTTTGGAAGAGCCAGTCTCCACATGGAGCAAAGTCTGCCTCCTGGTCTCGTTGTTCAGTTTCAGTTTGGGGGAATCAACTGCCACAAACTCAGTTTTAATGTAACCGAATGGTGTTGGAGTGGACTCCCACGATGCAGTTCAGACTTACGGCTGTCTTTTCCATTCATTACCTTAATTAAACTCACCTTTTCTTGGTGAAGAGAAGAATGACTATGTATTTAGAAGAGAATGATTATAAAGGAAGAGAACACAAAATTAAGGGGGAGCAGAATCCTTGGTTAGCCCCATTTCATAAATGGGAAAAATGAGGAGCAGAGAGATTACATGGCGCGTGTTCTGTCAAACAGGGCCCGTTCCCCACCCCAGCACGCTTTCCCCTACACTCAGCAATGGCTCTGTGTTATTAGAAACCAAATTTATTTTAGTAAACCCAAGAATTAGGAAAGCACTCTGAACCTGATGAAAAATGGGAGGGTATTTGAGCTGTTCATTCATTCAGTAAAGTGTAATCTGTTTGTGTACTGATAACAGGCCTAATTACTGTGTAAACATTTTTATAGCTTGGTAAGAAAGGCTCAAAACATCTGTACTGCACATGGATGGAGCATTTCAGCCTCCAGCATTCCTACTGCTGGTTTTGAAAAACCAGTTGCTCTGTTTTTTAATCTGATCTGTGGCTGCTGATTCGTTTTACACACATACACATAAACTCACATTCTGTATCCAGTAGGAAGTGACAAATAATAGTAGCAAAATTACATAGTACTGACCACGCATCATCACCACTCTGGATACTCGTGTTTCTTCCATTTTACAGATGAAGAAACAAAGATGCAACAAGGTTCGGTAACTTTCCCCAGGTTACAAGTGCATAGTTACCCACATGGTTTTGCTCCAGAGGTATGTGACCCAGTAGCTAAAATCTCCGTCTTCTCTGTGCCTCCAAAGACAAGCAGACTTTCTGCAAGAAAGATCAGGATGTGAGTTTGTTAAATCACTTTAAGTACTTACATCACTTTTCATTTGGGCAGACTCCCAGATGCAGAGTTGCAGAGCGTTCTCTACGAGGGTATTGCATTTTCAAGCCTATTTTGTGGGTTGTCCCTTCCCTTCATGAGTTACTTAGTGGTAGCAGGTCACAGACAGATCGTCTGTCCTCAGCTGAGGCTGCTGTTTCTCTTTTCCTGCCAAGACCCAGTCTTCCAGTTAATTGTGTAGACACTCCTCTGCTTCTGAGCTCTGGTAGATTCCAAGTACTGCTGGCTTCCGACTTGGCTTCTGTATTATCTTTCAATAAATACCAAAGTTCTCTAATTTTTGACATCCAAGGAGAGAAGTGCTTCTATCCAGCTTTCAAAAACCCAGCACAGAACCCACTGGAGCCCTCAAAGGGTAGAAGGCAACAGAGAAGAAGCACCTAATTGAAAAGGAGAGACAGAGAGGGACAGAAAGAGGAAGAGAGAATGCCAGAGCTGACAGTTTGGTTTCCACTCTAGGGAAAGAATTTGGAGGCTAGCAAGGGGTAGTCTCCGAAGGGACGGCACCTACAAGAGGCAGGCATTGACTGGGATAGAGACCCCATCGTAAATGAGAATTCCAGAAGGGATGACCTTGATGTAGCCTTGGGAAAGGGTGGGAACCGGTGGTCCAGACTTTGACAGAGGGAAGTCAGCTGGCCTTGGATTTGAATGTTAGAATCTGAAGTGGAGATTTTAGTTCAGTGGTTTTCACACTTTGGGGCACATTAGAACCTCCTGGGGAGACTTTAAACAGTTACAACACTGTAGCCACATCCTACCAGTGGTGGGGCTGGGGGCTGGGGATGGGACCCAGCCCACCAGGGGATTCCACTGTACAGCTGACTTGTAGAACCAGGGCTCCAGAACAGCATTTCACAAAGGGATGTGCCTACACATCACCTGGATCTTGTTAAACTGAAAATTGTACCCATCAGGTCGACAAGCAGGCATTCCTAACAAGCTCCAGGGGCTGCCGCTGCATGGTTAAGAGAAGCATTGTCCTGACTTCACATGGAGGGCTTCCAGAACCACTGCCTTTTCCTGAGCTTCCTGGCAGATGGGGTTCATTAGGTGCAGGATTAGAGAGCACAGTGCCAGGATATCCCTCCCTCCTACCTCAAAAGCAGCCTCTGAGTCCTCTTTCGAGGGTCACTTTTAGAACCAGTGGTCAGGGTGAAATTTATTTTTTTTATTTTATTAAATCATAGCTGTGTACATTAATGCAATTGTGGGGTACAATGTGCTGGTTTTAAATACAATTTGAAATACTTTCATGAAACTGTGTAGCCTTCACCGCATTTTCTGGTGCATTTTACAAGGGTACATGTTAAATCTACGAAGCATAGAATATAAATGTCTTAACACAATAACTAAGGGTGAAACTTACTTATCCTTCAAGATCCATCCTATTGCCTCGTCCCTGGTGAGGACACCTGATTTATAGAGTGAGATTTAGAGGCTCAGAGAGCTGGAAGGGACTTTATGAATAGTCTAAATCACTGAGTTTAATAGTGGAGGAAGCTAGACCCAGAATAATTCGTCCACAGTTGGAGGTCTTCAGGGCAGAGCTGCTCAGGAGGACGCATGTGGCAGGAGGAAACCTGGGGAGAAGAAACCCCCCCTCTGCTTCGGAACCAGGAACCAGAGATTTCCAGAAGGACTGGGTACAGTCACGTTATAGGGACCTGTGAATCGAGAGATGTCAGTGTTAATTGTACCTGTGATTTTCCATCCTCCCTCTCTCCAGACACCCCACCAACTTTAGTTAACTGCGCGGAGCTTGACGAAGTTCTTTGCTTCTGTGGTTGCAGTTGACACCTTGACAGATGTTCAGTAGCGTCTTTCCAGGTGGAATGCTGATGCAGGCTGCCTTACTTCATGCAAAATAATTGCATTCACCATTGGCACCCAAACTATTTTCTCCTGCTGTTGAAACAATACTTGCAGCGTATAGGTTTCTCCGTGTTGTGGTGAATGTGCTACACTTCTAAGTGTGGTTCTTAATTGATGTTCTTGGCATTTATCACCCAGCTGTGATGTGTTCAGCCTTGATGACTAATACATTGTATTTTGTTGGATCCTTTCTTCCTGCCTTTTCAACTTAAGGCACCTGTTTCAGTACGTCAGCATTTGACAGGGAAGGTTCCCTGCCCAGGTCTTTGAGTTTTGTAAACTGACTGGAGATGAAGACAGGAAGTGTGAACCTCGGGGACTTAAACAGACCTTTCTTAGGGCGTGTGTGTTTTGCCTTAGAAGATCAAACCTTTAAATAAGAGAAGACTTAGGGGGGCACATGAAAGTTAGCAGAAAGATTGAGGTGGTATAATTATAGCTATTGGTTATATAAGTCCTCCTTTCTAAGCACTTCACGTATGTTAACTCCTTTGATCATTTCAGCAACGTTTTTATAGAGGAGTCTCTCTAACCACAGAGAAGTCAAGTGCCTTGTGGAAGGTCACACAGCAAATGAGTAGGGAGGTTTGCCTCATAACTGATGGCACCAGGCTCTCATCGCACTAGGCTAGGCTGCCTCTGTAATTCTAGTGGAATCACTCAGTTGTAGGAGGGTCTCCAGAGAACCTCCACAGAACGTTTTCACACGTTTTGACAATCTCTGACCTTGCCTCTTGTGCACCCTGATACCGCTGCAGGGATGCCAGGTGACGGATTGCACTGTCCCACCCGGCCGTCCTCTGGAGCACCACCCTCCCTCGCTGGCCAGCCTTTGGCTCCTGTGGTCCGAGGCTCCCAGGACCATGGCACTCTGCTTCTAGCCAGAAGGTCTCTGCCGCATTCTTGCTGGGTGTTTTTCTTTCAATATGAGCTGCTCCTGGAGCTTCTCTACCTGGGGGACAGAGAGTTCCCCAAGTTTTCCCTCACCTCAGGCCTGACTTGCTGGACTGGATTTCCTTGACCAGTCCTTGCCCGAACTGGGCTGCGATTGCTCTGCCCTTTGCAAGGTCCCAGTCCGGGGTCCCAGCCCCTTCTGTCTGCCCTGATCAGCAGCTTGGACTGGTCTTGGCACTCCCTCTCCTGTTTACCTGGGGTTACCACCTGATTTTCACCCTACGGCGTGTACTTTTAGGGGTTGGGGCGCTTCAGTAAGGGGCAGATAGCAGCTATTTTAGGCTTTGCAGGTTCTATGGTCCTTGTGGCAGCTCCTGAGCTCTGCTGGTGCTGCCTGAAGGCAGCACCGTCTCCCCTGTGCCCTCACAGCCCGTCCTCTCTGGGTGCAGTGTGCAGATTTCTGCTGCATGTGAGGACCGGTCCTACTGGATTACAGCCCACGCTAAAGGCGTCATTTTAGCTTAATTGCTCTTTTATGGATTTTGTCTCCAAATATGACACTTTTGCCCCTTGGTGGCTCTGGCCTGGGTGTGAGCTAGCCCTGCACACGTCCCCTGCTTCCTTGCTCCGTTCCTAAACCCTGTTGCCAGGTCCAGGTGCTGGAAGCACAAGGCGAGTAATGCAGTTCTGGTTTTCCAAACCCACACTGGCAACCCACTGAGATTCACATTGCACCTCTTAGTAGCTTGGTTTTGGCCTCCTCGGCCTCCCTGCCACCTCCCACCTCCAGGTGCCATTAGACTGACGGGCCTCCATTTCTTTGCTTGTGCAGCCAAGAAGCCCCTTGTTTGTCATTTGAGGGCAAAGTTGAAGCCGATTGTCCCCACGAAGTGACCCTTGATCTCCACAGTGGAATTTCATATCTTCTTCTTCCCTCTTTGTAAGATAACTATGTATGCATTTATTCGGATACTTACGGGCTTGTGTCGATTGTCACATTTAGAATCTCAGAGTCCTGGAAATGTAAAATTAAAGAGATTTTGGAAGGGGTCTTTCCCAGGGAGGAAATAGACCTTCTATGACCCGACCCGAAGTTACAGCTCCTCTTCTAAATTGTGAGTTCTTTGAGGGAAGGGGCTTGGGGGTGTGTGTGTGTTTTCTCCACAGTTCTTGGTACAGTGCTTGCCTGCAAGTCTTGTTTAGAGATGTTTCTTACGTTTTAAGTGGGGACCTAGCTGTACGTTTGGTCCTCTGAGATCATAATACCGGGCCATCAGCGTGGGAAGATTGGTTCGCAAAGTTGTTTCACTGCAGGTAATCCCGGTCTTCAGTCACGTGTGCTGATTTATTTGTTCCAGTGTAAAATGGAGACAATAGTTCAGACACTTCTCTCACTGGAGAGGTGGGTGGTAGAGGAGGAAGGGAAGTATATTAAATTAACTTCTTTCAGTTCTTTGAAATTTTTGGAGAAGGGGGAGGAGAGGAAACAAAATCAAGGCGTGTTTTAAAGGGACGTTTTAAGAAAATCTGAGCAGATATATAGGGAGAAATTATTTGCCTTGAAATCAAATATCTCACTGCAGGGTCTTTTGAAATAGGAAATCCCCTCAGGAACATGAGTGAAGTTTCTAGATAATTAGGTTATCAACAGAGGGAGGTGAGGGCAGAGAACGGTTCTATGTGAGCAGCCATAGAGGCTGGATCAGAAATAGCAGCAAGCGGGTCAGACATTGTTATGCAAATTACTAGGGAATAGAATTTGCTGTAGGGCACAGAGTTAAATATTTTTCTGAAAGGGTGTGGTGGTTTAACATGTCTTTTTTCTGCCTTTCCAGTGCATGCATTCTTCACTTTTTTCACCCTTCCCCAGAAAGCTCTTTGGATCCCTGCTGTTTACCTGTAACTCTGGTGCCTCTTGGAGGGAGCAGAGAGTCCTTTAACCTAGAGAGGCTTGAAGTAATGCTCTCCCCACCCCCAACCTCACCCTTTCTTTCCTCCTGGCCTTCTGGGGCACTTCCTAGACCAGGGCTGTCCAGGTGTCACTCAGGCCCCTCTCTGAGTGGCAGCTGCGTAGCTTGCCCTGCGGTCATAGCTGTGTCCCCAGTGTTTGCCACCTGCCCCCCCATCCTGCCAGATGCTGGCTATTGTCAGTTCCCCGGGGGTCGGGGCAGCCAAGCAGAGCGCACAGAGTTACGGGAACAGTTGTATTAACACTATCAAATTGCCATGTTAGATCAGCTCGGCCCTTCCTGTGGTTAATGTTTGGGAATGAACCTTTCCCTAAGAGGATGGCCTCTAAGACACACCACCCAGCAGGGATTTTTCAAGGAGAAAACTGCTGCCATCTGACTTTCTCATTCTGAAATATTCCCTTAAGAGATTTGTAGTTAAACTTCTAAAAATAAGCAAATAGGAGAAAATAATATTTACTTTTAATCCCAGTGACCCAGAGATAGGATAACAGCTGGGGGCTGAAAGCTCCTCGTTTGCGTTCGTGTGGACGTGGTGTGTCTGGACTCTGCATTTCGCTGATTTACCTGAAGGGGTCGCCACGCAAATTCTCGTCATAGACACCTGACCTGAGTTTTCACTTGCTATGTTGTGAATATTTGTCCGTGTTGTTACACATCCTCACACCTCATCATTTTTAATGATTTCATTATAATCCACAAATGGGTATGCCGTGTGTTATTTTTTGCACATCTGTTAGATATTTTTCTAAGGACAAATTCTTAGAAGCGGAATTATCAAGTCAAGGATTTCGAGAACTTTCTTCCAGATTTTTCCTGTTCTCACTTCTAGCAGCAGTGGAAGGAGAACTCATTTCCATACTTCCTCACCAAGAGCTGCTGTTGGCATTCATTTTGTCTTCAGAAATTTGATAGCCAGAATGGTTTCGTATTGCCTTTTGATTTTGGATTTCTGGGATTACGAGTAAGCACGGACATTTTTTTCCGTAGTTTTTTTTATCATCTTATTATTTTTCGTTTGTGAATTATATATTGATGTATTATGTCTGTTTATCTATGGAGGTTTTTCTAATGTTTTGTAAGAACTTTCTAGTAGAAAGAATAGTAGCCTTTATTTATTGCATGTTGCAAAACTTTCCAGATTTGCTGTTTATCCCTTTCTTTCTTTTATATATTTTTTTAAACTTAATTTTGCTTTAAAAAAAGCATTGAATCAAATGTTTTATTCTCCTTTTTTAAATATTTAAGCTATGGAGCCATGCTTAGAAAATTCTTCCTTACCTTCAGGATTACAAAAATTTTTTTCTTTTTTTTTGAGACAGAGTCTCACTTTGTCACCCTTGGTGGAGTGCCATGGTGTCATAGCTCACAGTAACCTCAAACTCTTGGGCTCAAGTGATTTTCCTGCCTCAGCCTCCCAGTACCTGGGACTACAGGTGCCCAACACAAGGCCCAAGTATTTTTAGAGGTGGGGTCTCACTCTCACTCACGTTAGTCTCCACCCTGTGAGCTCAGGCAATCCACCTGCCTTGGCCTCCCAGAGTGCTAGGCTTACAGGTGTGAGCCACTGCACCTGGCTGAGATTACATAAACATTTACCTTTATGTTTTTTAAAAAATTTAATATGTATATGTAGATATTAATGTAGTGTGTTGCACATAGCTTAAAAATCAAATACAATAGAACCTCTATAAGTTGACCACCCAAGGGACTGTAATAAATTGGTCAATACACAGAGGTGGTCACCATAAGGAGCTGGGTCTGCTGTACTGATACACACATGTGGGCATGTCCGGTCTGTGGAAATGAGGTCGATTTCAGGAGGTGGTCAGTGTAGGGTGTGGTCAACTATGGAGGTTCTACTGTAGTAGTAAATGATTCGAATAGAAGCGGCAGACCCCTGCTGTCCAGGGAAAGCATGTAGCAAAGCTGGTGTCACATACATGCATGGCTGGTGGAATTCTGCCATCAGGCCAGGGTAGGGTGGCTAAGGCCCCTGGGTTCTGTATGCAGACTGGCCCCACCTCCCTGTCCCCAGGGGGCCCTTCACTTTAGCTGGGCCCTGTGCCTCTGTGTCCTCTCATTCTTCTCTGCCTAGGTTGACTGCAGGCTCCCGGGGACACAGGACACGAGTAGTGTGCTGACTGGGGTGAGGGACACGACTCTGTCCGTGGCTGATGACTCCTGTGCCCTGGGTACTCCTGGGGTCCCCGTGTGTGCCTCTCAGGGTCTGGAGGCCAGTGTCTGGCTCCTGCCTGGTGTAGACCCTCGATGAGTGCAGAATTTGTCTTCCCCCGTGGTTACTGCTCTCTCCTCTTTCTGACTTATACTTTTTGTTGTTGTTGTTTTATGGTTAGGTCATGTTTATTAATCTGCTTTGCCAATCTCTGAATTTATCCCCTTTATGTTAATTTAATTATTGTTGTTATTTTTAATTAAATCACAAACACCTAGATCATGTATACATTAATGCATTTATGGGTACAATGTGCTAATTTCATATAGAATTAGGAACACTTACATCACACTGGTTAATATACACCTCATCTCGTTTACGAGATGGAAGCCGCTTTCTGACTTCTAGATCTCCTTTTAGATCACTCCTTCCTCTTTTTCTTTACAGCTTATAAGGGAATATTTTCCCTGTGTCCCTGTCCTTCATTCTTTTATCAGAAAGTGTTTTGGGAAGGAAGAGAGAGAAAAAAATAAGATCATTTGCCAATTTTAGCCAGAAGTCTGCATGTAGGTTCATCATGAAATTTTAAATCCATCTAGTATTAATTTGGCTGTGGTAGGGGATAGGCAGCTTATCTTTATTGTTATTGTTTTTCCAAATGTTTTTCAGTTTTCCCACTATTCCTTATTGAATAATCCATCCACTGATTTAGAAATGCCAGTTTTATTATGTGCCAAATTACCATGCTCGTTCGGGCTGATTTCTGAACCCTTTATTTCGTTCACTGTTCCATCCCTTCTTTTCCCAGTGCTACCATAGTTTAGTTGTAGTAACTTTAAATATTTATGAGAGGGTAAGCATTCCTTTCTTCTGCCATACATTTTTAAGTTACCAATTTGTTTTTTCAATGGGAAAATAATGATGATCTTTTATGGTCACTGTTTTTCCAGATGTCCCAGATCTTTCAACTTGTCATAACAGTTTGGTTTTTTTTTTTTTTTTTTTAAATGATGCAGTTGTCATTGGTTCTATGACTTACTTGTCCTTCCCTGGTTTTCTAAACCTGAGACATCTTTTTGAAAGTTACCTTTTGAATTTGCAAAGAAAACAAACAGAGTCTCCTCACATGGGGATCTCTTGATGTTTATGGTTCACCTGCAACCTGATTTTTCTGACTCCTCCACTGCAACATGGCCTGGTACCATCTGAGAAGGGGAGCACAGCTTAGGGGTATAACCTGGGGTGACCCTCCCAGAATATTAGAGGGCAATGATTGATTGGAACAAGAATGCTTCTCGTAGTCCAGGACAGGTGGCTTTTTGCAATGCCCAGAGAAGTAGGTGGAATCCCCTGGGTGGGAGCAGGTCTTCCGTGGCTAGAGGAGGCTGCCCGATATAGATCACCTCTCAGCTGATTCTGGAAGTCACCCTTGCTTTGCCTCTTCCCTGTTTCTCCAGCACATTCCTTGGATCTTGTCCACATCCATTGAAGCTTTACTAGCTCATTGGATCATCCCTATTTCTCCTTAAAACTTGGACCTCACTGTGGCATCTAAACCCAGTACAGATCATCATACTCTTCTTAAAATACTGGTCACCCTCATACAACTCCAGGTTAGGGGCACCAACTGCCCGCACAGCCAGAAATCCACATATAACTCTTTCATTTCCTCAAAACTGAACTATTCGTAGCTTACTCTTGATTGGAAGCCTTACTGGTAACATAAACTATTGATTAACAGATATTTTGTCTGTTATGTGTATTATATTTGTGTTCTTACAATAAAATACGTGGAATGTTATTAATCGAAGAAAATGTTTCGAAGAGAATCATAAAGAAGAGAAAGTGTATTTATTACTCATTAAGTGGAAGTAGATCATGGTTCAGGTCTTCAGTGTCAGCACCTTCCCGTTGAGGAGGCTGAGGGGGAGGAAAGAGAAGGGGGCGGGTCTTGCTGTCTAGGTGGTGGCAGAGGTGGCAAGTGCACGCGGTGTGATTTTTGAAAAAAATCTGTGTATAAGGGTATCTGTGCAGTTCAAACCTGTGTTGTTCAAGGGTCCACTGTATGCATATGTATGTATGTGTGTGTATGTGTGTGTGTATACACATCGATAAAACCTTTTTTAAACCTTTCATGGACCATCTTCATCTTCCTCTTGGGCATTTAAACTTCACATTGTTGTTTTCGATGCTGATGTCATCAGATACATCAAAGTGCCCACCACCATGCCAGCTCGTGGTTGAGGGCTGGAACTTCCCGAGGTGTTGTGTCACAGCACCAGCCACATTCCTTTGCTCTACCTTCCCTTCCTTGCCTAGGCCGTTGCCGTGGTTCTTGGACAGTATCTTGGATGCCAAGAGCTGGATGCACAGTCTGCTTGCCACGTGGTAGACTCTGATAAGTGTCTTCTGGTCAATCTCAGTGCTCACAGCTGCTCAGTGAGACAGATGCTACCACTCCCATCTTATCAATGGCAAAACTAAGACTTGAGAAGGGTTGTGTCATCTTGGGTTTTATAGCTGTACTATAACAGAACCAGGGCTGGGGCAAGGGGCTGTGTGGCTTGAAAGCCAGTCTACTCTGTCGTCTATTTGAGGCTCAAGGGTCAAGAAAAGCCTCCTTCCTGAGCAAGTCCTGGAGCTGGACACTGACGTCATCACTTAGTGGTCCAGAGTGGTCAGAGAATGAAGACATGAAGGGTGGTATGTGGGCGTCACCAGGGGATGCCAGCTGACTGCTGTGACAGGGCAGAGTGCTCAGGGAGGACAGCGCTGGCCCCTTTGTGGGTAGCATCACTTGTCCAGGCTTGTCCCCGGCCCTGGGCACCCTTGACGCAGGAAGCACAGGTAAAGCTTCTCATTCAAAGTCAGTACATTTCTCTGGACCTGGTGATTAAGGTCATTTCAGGAGAGAGTTGAGAGAAGATGACTAAATTAGGTTGGCTTTTGTACCTCTCTGGCTTGGAGCAGAGTGTGGGATGCCATCCAGTGTCATCTTCCTGGCTGGCTGTGAGACAGGAGTAGACAGCACGCAGTGGGGGACCTTGCACTTGTGTTTGTCTGCCTCGTGTGCCCTTCCCTGCCTGCCGCTCCTGATTCATCAGCTTCCCTCCAATGCCCGCCACCAAGGGCTCTTGAAGGTGGCATCCTTCCCTCAGTCGCGGCTGCCACCCGCATTCCTTGAGTCCCCTGAGACCCACGTGAATACCCACCCTCCATCTTTTTGTAGCGGCTTTGTCACCCACTCAGGTTGTGTTTCCGCAGGACCTTGTCCTGGACCCACGCTCCATAGAGGACAGAGTTTCATTCTTGAATTCCCCCAGACCCTTTTGCATCTCTTTCTGGTCTGCAGTGGATTTATTTGCACACAAATGAGTGTGTTTTGAAGAGCACAGTCCGTGCCTCATGTTGTGGCTTTAGAAAGATGGAGAGAGCCCATCTTAGATTTCTAGGATAAATGAATGCCTTTCATTCTTGCTTTTCCATGCAGCTCAGGCCATTCTCCTTCCCTTAGAGCTGCTCTGTGGGTCCCTGTCCTAAGGAGAGAAGATGTTGCCACAGAGGCAGGCTGTGGAGGCTATCTGAGGTCTTGCTCTGGAGCCAGATTGCTTGGGTTGGGCACCCCTCTCTAGTATGCACGGACACTGTAGCTTTTGACCAGTGATTTAATTTGCTCTTGTGTCGTTTAATTATCTATAAAACGGGGATGATATTAATCCCACTTCACAAGGTATAACTGAGATGTTACTTAACATCACTGGGAATAGTCTCGCTCATAGTAAGCCCTCTAGAGATGCTCATTATTTGCATGCATGACCTAGTCTCAGGAATGTTCCTATGGCATTTTCTTGCATGCCAGATGGGCATGGTCCCCAGAGAAGGTTCTAGAATCATTGTGACTCCACAAAAGCTCTTGGTCCTGAGTTTTTTTCTTTTCTGATCTGACTGACCCCAGGGCTGTTTTGCTCTAGGCATGTGGCTCCAGGGGGATCGACCATCTTATTTCTTCTTTGTCATTGAAGTTCTCAGGGGCACAGCTTCTGCATGTCATTCATTTATTCATGCATGCGTGCATTCAGCAAATATTTTTTGAGCTCTGCTTATATGTCTGATCCCAGGCTTGATGCTCGGAGAATATCACATCAAGGAGCTCGTCATTTGGTTGTACTTTGTGGATTTTTATTTTTATTTTTATTTTTAATGTATCTTGAGCATAGAAAAGTTTCTCATTTCTTTTAGCAGATTTCTCTGCATCAGTGTCGTTGTGAAGGTTAGTGAGTGAGAGGCTGAACGAAGTGTCCTTCTGGTGAACTCACCATCTCAGGTTGTGAGTTTTTGTTTGTTTCTTTCTGCCTTTTGCTTCTCCCGTCAGCCAGGACCTTCCTCTTGTCAGCAGATGTCCCGAGGTGGCCGCCTTCTTACGTTCTCTGTCTCGCTCTTTCTGCTTGTTGGGATGACCTTGTGTTCTGTTTGTGGCTTTCTTGATGCTGGCCACTGTCTGCAGGGCACCAGCGTCTGGTCTGCCTTGAGGAGTCTGTGCCCAGCATCAGCCTCCCTGGGGTACCTGGACCCGAGACTCAGCCAGGTGGTTGCTTCTCAGTCCCAGTCTACTCTCTTGAAGTGTGCATAGTTCTCAGGCAGTCGCGTGGCCCAGATATTATTTAACCTCACAGACTCATATCACAGCTGTTCTGTAAGCTTTTTGAGGACACGGCCTGCGACTTCTACTGTGATACCATCCAGGGATCACAGCATGTTAGATGCATTAAGTGCCTCCTGCCTGAATGACTGAACGACTGGACTGACCTCTCTGTTAGCCAGACTGGTTTCAGCCATCCCAGGGCCTGCCCTCTCTTTTGTGGCAGAATAAGAACTCTCAGGAAAAAATGAAGTCCTTGTCTTCAGTGCTACAGTCTTATTTCCAAACATTCTTAGGGTGGCAACTAAAAAATAATAGGTAAATTCCAAACCACTCTCCATCTGAATGACAGCTTGAATGATCTAATTTACATGTTATTCATTTTGTGTTCATTAGTCAAGATGAAGCTAATCTCCTGGGGTCCTCCACCTTTCTGCATGAATCTCTTAGAGCCTTTTTTGGTGAGATAGGGCTAATGTAAGTTTTAAAGAAATTATTAAAAACAAAAACGCAAGTTTGGATTGGGTCAGTTCCTGCCTGACTTTGCCCATCCTCCATTACATTTGCTTTTGACTTGACTGGTGCTTTGGACTGAATGGTGTGATCTTTCCCCCTTCCCTGTCCCTCATCATTCATATGTTGAGGCTCTAACCCCCAATGGGATGGGATTTGGAGGTGGGATCCATCTAGATTTAGATGAGAACATGCGGGTGGGGCCCTCATGATGGGGTTAGTGACCTTATATATCCCTCAGTTTCCCCCACCATGTGAAGACACAGGCTGTCCACAAGCCAGGAAGAGAGACCTCACTAGAAACAGACCATGCTTGATTCTGGACTTCCAGCCTTCAGAATGTGACACAATTAATTTGTGTTGGTTAAGTCACCCAGTCTGTGGTATTTTGTTGTGATAGCCTCAGCAGACTAAGCCAGCTAGTCGACTTGAAAGTAGAGATTTGGAGAACTCTCCAAATCACTATTGGTTACTCTGTGTAGCAACTTCCCATAGATCCAGTAACCCTTTACCTCCTTCTGTCTTGGGAGAGGCCTCCTGGCTCAGCCAACAGGATCTCCTACCTTTGCAGAAAGACATCAAAACTCTTGGTTTGATATAGGTGTCTGAGCAGCCAAGAAAGTCTGGTGAAACAGAAATTCATTAAAATCAAATCCTTCCATATTCAACTTATTTATTAAAACAGATTCAAATAGCCTTAAGGAGGAGCTGTAACAAGCAGCTGAACTTTTTGTCTAATTACTTTCAGAAAGAACAACTCAAACTCATCTGCCAAAAGCATTCCTGTTGGCAGGCGAGCCCCAGCCTTCCTGTGATGCTGGTGCAGAATTCCTTCCAGCAGGTGCATTCTTCTAATTACCTGCAGGGCTGCAATCCTTGGCAATGCTCTAGGGACATTTCCACTCAAAATCAAAATCAGCATAGGAGAAACACACATCTGTCCTGGCTGAGACAGCCAGATGTTAACACGGGCCCCTAAAGGGCTCTGGTCAGGGCTTTCTTTTTTGAGGCCTGTGCTGAAGACAGAGGTTCATGTGTCAGAACCACAGGTCACTCTAGCCCTGGCCTTAAGCAGCAGTGGGACCCTATCTCGATGTGTAGGAAATCCTAGTCATGCTCTTCAGTTTGTAAAATCATTTTAATTTCTCTCTAGCTATAAAAATAAAATAGACCCATGGTACTAAGTGTGGAGAGTTTGAACCAATAGGTGTACAGTTATAGTAAATCTGTCACTTAGCAATAACTAGCATCTATATTTTCTGTATCTATATAAGTAGAGATAGCTATATAAATACACATGTGACCAGGTAGACTAGGTAATTACAGTAGAGCCTCTGTAAACTGACCACCCAAGGGACTGTAACAAACTGGTTGACTTACGGAGGTGGTCAACACAAGGAATTAGGCCTGCTGTATTGACATGCACACGTGGCGCTTGTCTGGTCTGTGAAAATTAAGTCAATTTGAGGTGGTCAATGTGGGGAGCGGGGGGACTGTGCAAGTTCTGCTGCATGTAGTTGTGATTATGCTCTACATATGACTTTGTAGCCTGACCTAACAAAAGTGATGTAATGGGACAATAAAAAATATTTATTACTAAGTAGATACAAATAAAATGTGAGAGCTTCCAGCAGCCCTCCCCACCCCATGTCAGAGGTAACCTTTTGTAACCATTTGTCATTTTCAGCACATCTGGTGGGTAAAATCACTCCAAATGAAGTGCCTGTTTGCTTTTGAGCGTCTGTTTGAAATAGGATTTTTCTCTCCTGGGAAAGACAAGGAGCTCTCCAGCGGCCTTGCAGAGCCTTTTCCCTTTTCCTTTCCCAGTCTCTGGCAGTCACATTTTTTTGGTCAATCTTTGAATTGAATAGCCTTATTGCTTTAGCTCATGCACTTAAGTCTGTCTTTATTAACTTTAAACTGTACCCTTTGGCCTCTCACTGTGAAAGGTTGGAGACACCTTAGCACCCCTCCCTCCCATTCCTCCCCCTCCCTCCCTTCTTTCAGGCAGGATCTTGTTCTGTCACCTGGGCTATAGTGTAGTGGAATCATCGTAGCTCACTGCAACCTCAGACTTCTGGGCTGGGGTCAAGCATCCTCCTGTCTCAGCCTCCTGAGTAGCAGGGTGTAGGAACTACAGGTGAGTGCCACAAAATGCAGCTAACTCTTCTATTTTTGGTGGATATAAGCTCTCACTATGTTGCTCAGGCTGGTCTCAAATTCTTGGTCTCCAACAGTCCTCCATCTCTGCCTCCGAATGTGCTGGGACGGCGTGTGTGATCCGCTGTGATCCTCTGGGCCAGCCCAGTTTCTTTCCATCTTTGCAACCTGTTTTACCACTGGCCTGAGAGTGGCAAACACAACTGTTCTCTATCTAAAACTGAAGTTTCCATGATTCTTCTTTCGATTTCATATTCAAAAATAAAGAATTTTTGTTTATAATACTGTGGTTATGTAAACACTAGTGTAGAAGCAAATAGTATGTCATTTCTTCTGTGACATCTGTAGGAGAAATAAAAAAAATGAAAGGGAAAGAAGGAGAAGCTCACTGTAATTATATTTGATGTTTAATATTGACACTGACTGCTTCCTCTCACTAAGTTTATGTAGTTTCTTTAGCGCTAGAAGTTCTCCCTGTCCTTGGCACTGATTTATGACTCCTTCTCCCAGGGGTCTTCTAGGGTCACACCTCATCCTTGGATTTCATTCCTCAGTCCGATGCCAAGGTCTCTAATTTCTTAGACTCCTTTTGCTATGCTGAAATAATTTTAGGCAATGTCTGTGAGTTATAAACTTTCTAAGCTCCTATCTTGATTGGCTTTTGACTGGGTATAAAAATTAACTTTTCCTCTGCAGTTTAAACACCTTGCTTCATTGTCATTCTTGTATTTGATGCAGTTTAGTGTTGGCATGATGACCACTCATTAGAAAGTTGTCTGTTCTTTCCTCTAGGGCTTTAGAGTGCCTTCCTCATCCTGATATTCTGAAATTTTATGAAATTTTGGTTCTTTGTGGCTATTTTCATTTATCCTACGTAGCAGTCAACAGGCCTTTTCAGTCTAAAGGTTTGTATCAGGAGCTCTGGAAATTTTTTTTCTGTAATATTATTTCCTATTCATGTTCTCTGTTTTCTCTTTCAGAAATGCTCATTAGGTAGATATGGCCCTTTGCATTTAATTCTCTGTGTGTAACTTTCCTGAATTTTTGATCTCCGACTGTTCATTTTTTGTAGCAGCCTCTCAGATCTCCCTCCTAAAGAATTACATTCAAATTCTTCCAAGGTCTCATCTCTTTCCAGAGTCACACTTGCTATCTCCCAGGTCACCTTTTCTGTCCTGCTTGTTTGGTGATGCTGGTTTTATTCAAGTTTCTGGAAATCCTTGTTTGGCCACTGGCATGTCTGACGTTACTAATTGCTTGTTTTAATAAGGGGCAGGTTTTAGCACTAGCCCTTCCCTTGAATGAGATGAATGGCTGCAAACCCTTTTATTGGGGAGGGTGTGTTGAGTAGCAGGCTTTATTTTAAGGCCTAGTACTGGGAAGGGGTGAATAGGTTGCCCCACATAAAGACCAGAGGAGGGGGGCCTTAGCCTGGGGTACCATCTCACCCTCAGGCAAATAAGTTCTTTCAAGAGGACCTTTTTTTAAGGGTGGGATGATCTAAGCTGACTCAAGTAGAGGACTTTAATCAGTTACCCCCAGAACCCCCATTCTGTTCCAGCTCTGGGCACCTGCTAACTCAGAGGAGTGTGCTCTGTGGGGTTCCACAGTGTCACTTTCCACCAGGGCTTTCCTTCCCTTTGCATTTGTTCAGCCTGGACTCACTCTGCCCAGCCTCAGCCATAAAGATGGATGAATTATGTCTGCCTTCTAGAGATTTCTGATTTTTTTTGACTGATGATGAAGCACATTATATGCTTATATGTATTTATAAATATAATTACATAAATATAATTTTTGTTATATAAATATACATCTGTATTTATGCATTAATTTCATTTGGTTCCTATAGGTTGTGATTGTCATGGGATTTTAGGAGAGAAAAGCATGTTCACTTTTCCCATTTCAAATACTTTTTGGAGTTAACAGCGTATATTATAAAGATTTTCAGACATTAAAGTTTTAGTAAGCTTCATTGACCACAGCATATTCTGATATGAATATACTTTACTCAATTTCTATATTTTTAGCTATCATTCTCCCCCTCATTTTTTGTCTTTCTTTTCTTTTCTTTACATTTTTAAATACAACATGATGAAATTTTTTAGTGAACAAATCTTTGACTATTATCTCTCGATAGATTAAAAACTAGATTTGTGCACAGGAATACAGGGATAGGGGAAAGGGAGGGGAGGGGTGGGGGGAGGATGGGTAGAGGGAGGGCAATTAGTGGGAACTGGCCAAGTTCTTTTTGCATTTTCTTTTCCTTTAGCACTGCATCTCTGCATCTTATATACTTTATAACTTCATCGAAAACCAGCCACTGATTTGATTTCCTGTTATGTGGGACATTTTACTTTACACACACATTTCCACATGCTGCTGCACAGACCCAGGACCTGGAAATAGTACAGGGATTTCCAGTAAGTTAGTTTAAGATACGCTTATTGCACCATGACTACTTTTCAGAAAATAATCAGAAAACTAAAAATCGTCATGAAACTAAAGACTTATTTACCATTATGATGATAGTGGAAGGGTTGCATCCTACAACTTCTACCTATTAAGCCCCTCAGGTTGGATTTTACACATGGCTCCAGAGTTCATGGAGAATGTATGAGAACAAAAGAGCAAAAGACAATGAGCAGAGAAGATAGAGAGCCTGTGTTTTTGGTTATCAGGTACACAGTCTACCTAAATTAACCCTATACTTTGTCAGAAAGTGATTTGTGTTTCCTAGCTAAGAAATAGACACAAGACTTTTTCTATACTTTTAGATGTTTGGCAATCTCTTTTCACCATGATATATTCTCTGCTTCTGTCTTAATTCTTTTATTCCCTCTCATATTCTTTAATGTGCCTCCTGCTGCCTGTGTCTTTTGCTCACAGGTATTTCTATTTCTGTGTGTGAATCTATGTTGGGGAGAGCTTCATTGCCTTAGTTCAATATATTTTTTTACATATATACAGAGTTTTACAGTCCTACCTGCATTTCTGAAAAAAGGTACTACTAATTACCATGACAACGTGAGTATATCAATTAAATCAATTTTTTTCACCCCAACAAATTTTTCGAGGTCCTTCTCTCCATTAAGTTTACAAAGCAATCGGGCGGCTCCTGTGGCTCAGCGAGTAGGGCGTCGGCCCCATATACCGAAGGTGGCGGGTTCAAGCCCGGCCTTGGCCGAACTGCAAAACAAAAAAATAGCCGGGCGCTGTGGCGGGCGCCTGTAGTCCCAGCTACTAGGGAGGCTGAGGCAAGAGAATCGCTTAAGCCCAAGAG
>CAUYON010202708.1:0-16669 GCA_963573935.1 Arctocebus calabarensis
AAAGATCAAACAACACCTGAGAGATTCTTTGCAAAAAGGATGTTAGTCAGTAGTGATACAGGCATCAGGAGTTAAAGTCAACATAAAACAGAAAATCCTATGGGCAGTGAGATTAAAGCATCAATTAATTTGTAAAGAAAACCCCATCACCCTAACAATAGACATCTCAGAATAAACCTTACAACACAGAAAGACATGGTGTCCAGTGTTTAGTCTTCTAAAACAGAGTAACTGTCAGTTAAGAATTTTGTATACTGAAAAACAGAGTATATAAATGAATGAGTGATAAAGCCTTTCCCAGATGAGCAAGGGTTAAGGGAATTTATCATTATTATACCTACCCAAAAAGAAATCCTTAAAAACATTCTATGCATAAAATGAAAGATCGATAATCACCAGTATAAATACTCCAAAGTAAAAAACACACAGCTCTTACAAAATGGTAACACAATGGAAAACAAAAAGAAAGTAGGTAAAAACCAACACGGTGACTAGAACAGTATCTTGCATACCAATAATTATTGAATGTAAATGATTGAAAGATCCACTTACAAGATACAGACTGGTGGAATGGATCAAAAAAACCCAACCCAAATATCTGCTGTCTTCAAGAAACTCATTTGATTCCTAAAGATTCTCTCAAAACCAAAATAAATAGTTGCAAAAAACATTTCATGTATCTCTTGATTTTTCACGTTCGTCATATTAACCTTCTGCTCTTCACATCCATTTCTTGTATTACATTGCTTTTTATTTTAATTATTATTATTATTATTTTTAACCTGCCACCTCCGGCATACGGGGCCGTTGCCCTACTCCTTTGAGCCACAGGCACCACCCAGCATTACATTGCTTTCTCCCCTATCTTCTCCTGTCCATCACATTTTAATATTCCTTCTTTGTTCCTATTTATTTCAAACTGTGTTAAGAAAAACATTAAAAATACCAGCTTACAGCAGAGACACATTCAAAAGACTAGATTACAGCAAATAAAATTGTGACAAAAAATGCTTTCCAAGTCCCTATCCTCCATTCATGGTGTATAAACTAGTTTCTCAAAACAATCCTTACACTATTCCCATAAACAACAGACTAGAAGGGGTCACCAAGTGTCATAATACCCATACCAAAAAATTGTCTCTTTACAAGGAAGAAAGGAGCTAATTAAGGGATATTAAATGATCCTAAGAAACACAGAATACAGAAATATCTAACAAATCTTAATTACTTAAGTGAGTCCTCAGGGAGAATGGAAGTTTGCATAGGACCATCTGAGGAAAAAAGTCAAAATAAAATAAATCTTTCAGTTCTAATTTGTGCTGAGTGAAATATATCTGAGTTCCAGTAAATATGAAAAGATCAGAGCGTTGGTATGCCTGGGGCCCAACCAGCTAGCCAAAACATCCTGACAAACTTCCAAAATTAATAAATATCACTAAGAATACTATGCAGTTGAAATTTGGCATGGTCAATGAGGCAAAAGATGTTTCAGATAGTGGAAAGGAAGAGATCGACAATGAAACCCTGTTGAAAATACATGTCCACATGTATAATGAGAAATGAGTAACTGGTATATCAAAACCAACTAAAAATGAAATTTTGAAGTAATAGTAAAAATAATAGAATAGTAAATTAGAATTAGCTTAAGTCAGAAAAGTGATACAGTCTTAACAGACAAAAAAAAGCAGAAAAATAATGCTTAAACTCAGAAAAAAATAGGAACAAAATTTTAAAGAATTCAAAAAGAAAGATTGATATTAAAATGGACACAGATATAAAAATATATGCCTGGTAACCACAGAAGGTACTCTAAAAGAAAATAGAAGATGTAAAGGAGAAAATTAATTCAGCAGAAATGAAGGAGGAAGAAATCATGACTTGATAGCTTGGGACATTTGGCCAAAGACTCCTTAAAAAGCAATTATAAAACTGGAAAAAAATTGTGAAAAATAGCCCTTGTAGCCATCTAAAAATGACTGACATGAAACAGAAAATTTGGAGCTTCACCCTGAAAAATTATTGTAATTGGGTAAGAATAGTTCAAGTCTGTGGCACTCTTGCCTATGGCTTCATTCAGGAGCCCGCTTTGGTTTATGGGAGAGACTCTATCAAGTGCAGCAGGTATGAGACCACCTGCCAGAGGACAGACATGCAAACGAAACCCACACAGTGAGTATAAAAAGGCCATGGGATCTGGTAGACCTTCACGAATTGTTGGTGAAAAGGTCAGGTCGATTTCATCTTTCACCACTTCAAAATAGTAAACTTGATTAACTCTTTGTACAAATTCATACGGAGCAATCCCTCTCCTATCAAAAAAGGTTAGCAACCTTTGTTTTGGACTGAAGAAATATTTTTGGTTATGAGCCGGGCGTTGTGGTGGGTGCCTATAGTCCCAGCTACTCAGGAGGCTGAGGCAAGAGAATTGCCTAAGCCCAGGAGTTGGAGGTTGCTGTGAGCTGTGTGACGCCACGGCATTCTACCCAGGGCGATAAAGTGAGGCTCTGTCTCCACACACACACACAAAAAATATATATATATATATATGTATATGTATATATTTGGTTATGGAGAACTGGCTGACCACCATTGTGCGCTTTCCAATTTCTTTCAGGTACATTAACGTTTCAAACACTTATGTGCCCAGTGTTTGATGTCTCCTCACTTTCATCACCAGTGATCACCCAGCCCCCAACATCATCTTGTCTCCCCAAAAGGTGCTGTCAGTCTTGGACTCTCCTGTGCTAGGGTTCATCTCTGAAGCAGTGGGACCCTGTCTGCGCACGTCTTTCTCATGCCAACATTTTTAGTTTCTTCCTCACTGTCTAGTGATGTTTCCTCAGTCTATGATGCTTCTTATAGTCAGGAAAAGATTATGATGTACAGATCAAGACAGATGGAGGAGGAAGAACAGCCTCCAGGGTAAAATGGAAGCAGCCTCCAGAGAACAAAATAAGGTACCCAGCTTATTCAGGGAACATTCCCATCCCAGTCTTCAATCACGTCTGTATATTGAAATGAAAAGTTGAACTTGTCCAATCCCAATTCGTTGAAAATAGCTGAGTTCTGAGTGGGTATTTTCCAAGCCCAAATTCCAAGTATCTGTTTCATGGCCCTTCAAGGGGACTGGTGGGTGTTTCCCAGCCAAGGCTCCTCAGCTCTGGTCACCAACAGGTGCCAAGGGCTGGGATGTCACTGCCATTTCTTCACTGGCTAAGGCCACTGGGCTAGTTTCATTTCACGCTTGATAGCTACATCCTTGTATGTTTGGACTTAACATTGGGGAAAAAACAAAACAATAGACAACTTTCAGGTTTTGTGTGAAATTTGTGTGCAAAGTTTTAAGAAGGAAAACAACCAATGTTACCAAGAAAGTGAAACGCAAACTCTACAACCAGTTAAAGTCTTGGAGGAATGAATTTCAGTCTCCTTCCCTTGGGTGACTCAGCTTTTGTAGACAAATAGCTGAT
Organism: Arctocebus calabarensis; assembly: GCA_963573935.1. Lineage (NCBI taxonomy): Eukaryota > Metazoa > Chordata > Mammalia > Primates > Lorisidae > Arctocebus > Arctocebus calabarensis. The sequence goes on from CAUYON010202708.1 coordinate 3,471, forward strand.
GTTGTTATGTGCATCAGAGTAATTGCTACTCTCCAATTAAAAGCTTCTTAAACAATTCTCCCAATCTTACTACTTAAATCAGTCTTCAGTAATGTGTGTTGTTTAGTTTTCACAGCTTCTGGTCACATAACACAATTAATTTAAATAAGCCTTCAAGCCAATGAGTTTTTTTTTATTAATATGAGATTAAAGGCTGGAAATGATTCTTACTGTGAGAATTATTGAGTCCCATTAATTTTGTTAAATCAGTACATAGATTTTAGGATATTTAAGGGAAACTCCTATTTTTTTTTTCCTCTATGTCCCTTGCTATCGTTTTCTCCATCATTTCACTTTTCCAAATGACTTGATATTTACTCTCTACTTAAACATACGGCTAAAATTTTATGATTGACACACTGTATTCTAATGTCAAAAAGTACATGTATCCAAGAGAAGTTACAGACCATCACATTTAATCATTATTTGCTTTTACCTGACAGTTCTTTTCCTATTTAGTACAAAAATATGATTATGAATACTATTTCATGACTAAATTTCATTAAAATAACTAGCCTAATATTTATTAAATTAATGCTATCTAATAATTAAGAGGTTAACCACTGAAGGAGATAAGTAGAAGATTTTAAGTTCAAAATGGAAGATTATGTGAAATGTTTTATGACTCCTCATATAATTACTCTCAATGTAATAAAAGACACGAACGAAGGAATTGAACTTAAACATAAGAATTTTATCAGAGAAAAAAGCATAAAAAATAAAATGCCTGTGCAGTATAAGAAGTAACTCAGGGACAATGTGGTCAAGCTCCATGTAATTCTCACCTAATATCACTTCTCATCTCTTTCCAGGCTCCTCACACCTGTAAGTTACCCGACTTTAAATTAGATGTTTATCATTTCCACACATAACTTTATACTTTTGTTAGATATGTCTAAACAATATATAAATGACATGTTAGATAGATAGCTTAGATTAAACTTGCAACAAGCGGCATCATTCACAGGTGGCTCATCTTCCAACATTGATTCAAGAGCACAAATGCCTTTCATCATGTAATTCTGTTGTTACCAAAATGCAGGTTTAAAATGCATTTAGTGTGAGTCAGGTTAAGGAAAGGGAAGAGAAAGAATGTATGTATATTCATTAGACATATTACACCAAACAATGAAATAAAAAACACAGTAAGGTAGAATTTTTATTATATCTTGACGTGGATTGGCTAAGTATAGGGTTAAACAAAAAATATAATGACATTGAACATTATGGATAGTATGCCAATGTGTGTATAAAACTGTGACTTTATATTTAAATATTGTATGTATATATGTCTAACAACACATAGGACATTTTGCCTACTTTAAATTTTACATAAATTTTATAACTCCTTATGTCTTTTAATCATATTTGCAATCTTTCTATTGGGCCAAAATTATGTTTGTGGCATTTATCAATGTAGATGCTGAAATTTTAGTTCATTTATTGTTATTGTGGTATAGTATTCCTTTGCATCATTATGAAGTATTCTTTCTCCTTTAAGTGGAGATATTTAGGGGATATTCTGGTGTTTTTTCCTTATTTGCTGTTGCAAATAAAATTCTTCAAATGTTCCCTTCTGCATTTTTATGAGTTTTTTATATAGAAATGTGATGAACTTGCTGAGTATGTGCATCTTAAATTTTGATAAGATATATTCAAATACCATCATAATTGTACAAATGTTCGTGAAATTTTATTTTTTATTTTTTCATTGATATTTCAATTAACATTTCCTATATTTATGAGACTTAGGATTTTCAGTTATGTTAGGTGCTTCAATTCTTTTTTTTTAACAAGTGAACAGTTTATTAAGAATTAAACAAAGATATGTGATACAGTACAAGCAAGACACTCAATACCTATAGGTGTAATAGTACTACTCACACAAAAACTTAAATTTCACCTCAAAAAAAATCATAAGACAAAAGAGAAAGCAATTTCACTGTTATAAAATAAGATATTTCATGCAAAGTGTTAACTCTGACCCCCCCAAAGCTCAACCTCCCAACAAACAAAAAACTCTCTGGGAATACTGCTATGCTAACATATTAACCACAGTATAATCATTCATAGGAAAACAGTAAATAAGCAGTGAATTAAATGAAATAACAAAGTTCAAACTGTCATAAATGCATAGACCACAATGCTTTTATAAGACAAGCAATTCCAGAAATCTTATAAACAATAAAAAAGAAGAAATATTTCAATATCATTCTACTTGATCTGGATACACCTCTTATTGAAATTGGAGAAAATATATTGTTATAAATGGAAATTACAACCATGTTTCACTTATAAATGAGGATGCAATATCCTAAACAACATATTGACAAGTTGAATTTAAAAATTAATGTTTAAGTAATGTACTTTGTTCAAAATTGAATCCAATTCATATGAAAGTTAGTCACTATTTTCTTTTTCTTTTTTTTTTTTTTTTTGGTTTTCTTTCCCTCATCCCCTCCCTCCTTCTCTGTCTGCTCTCTCCTTCCCTCATGCCCCACTGTGTCATTGATTGTCATTAATTGTCCTCAAATCAAGGTGCTTCAACTCTTAATTAATAGGTTTCAGCATTTGATCAAATAAAAAATACAATTGTTAAGTGTATTTTCTAATATTACAAAGTATGTAATTGTCTCAGAGTCAAAGCATTCTATAATAGACATGCTCTGACAATGGGAATGTTACTTTCTTTGCATTACTATTATTGTTATTACTTAATAAAAGAAAAACAAAAACCAAAGTACAAAATTGTGAGGCCCAGAGAAAAAGAATGTTAGTAAAGGCGGCTAAATCTTTATTTACTCTTTAAAGTTGTTAATAGATATTCTCTTAAATCAACAAAAGACCTGAATGTATCAAGGTGTTATATAAAGAATTTGAATTAACCATTAGAGCAAAATGTTCAGAGGTTTAGTTAAAGGATTGGTGTCTTAAAATTCATACTAGTAATTGGTAAGGTGAAGTTTTTTTCAATGAATACTCATGTAAACACAAAATATGGGTGCACACAGCTATACACACTTGCTTATGTATGCACAAAACATCTCTGCAAGAATGTCTGAGAAATGCAAAGTTGCAACCACAGAGAATGTGGAAGGAAGAGGCTGAAGAAATGGTAAAAAGTGGTAAAAAGATGTGCCGAGAGTGTATGGCACACCTCTAGGGGGCGTATTGTAGCTATAGGAGAGGGGTTACCTAACAAATGCAAACATCGTTACCTAATTCTTTGTACTCTCAATTAACCTGAAACAACAACAAAGATAAATAAATAAATAAAGCATGATTTTAAAAATTAAGTCTGCCAAGCTATATTCAAATATTTTTTATGTATGTTTGGAAGACGGTAGCTGTTTTTGTTAGGTTCAACAAAATATTTACAACAAAGAGGAAAAAAAAGGTAGTATATGTAGCATTTGTATGTAAAGACTTATAAATTCCTAAATATTGAGACTACAAGAAGGTAACCTGATCTGTCATTAAGAATATTCATCCTAGTAGGTTTACAAAAGAATTCTAAAAGACAACGTACATTATATTGTTTTCATGAGCTAAAGTGTCTGAAAGAAGACATCCCATTTATTATCGTCGGATTCCAATTTATAGACTGTAAGTTTGAAATCTTTCATCATAGAATATCCACTTATTTTACAAATGTGATGACATTGACAATTGAAAAATCGATGCCACTTTTTCAACCGTGTTTTACATTTCATATTCAATATCGGGAAAATCTAATTGAAGGATTTCATCTCTTTTCTTCCCCCCTCTATTACCCTATGATTTCCAACCCTTCTTCAAATTTGCATACATTGACATTTTCCACATTTCAAAAATTAGACAGTTTTATTTTGCTAAGCTTGAAATGAAAGCATCTAGCAATTATGTCTCATTGATATTCAGTCCCAGCCAGTGTGCTTCTCAAATAAGAATTAGCATTTGTTATTTTCAGAACTATTTTCCTGCACTAAATTCTTAATTTTAATATCCACATCTGATTTTTACATCTTTTACAAGGTTAGGAATTATTACGACACTATAAGAACCATGTTTATGGCTTCCATACAGTAGACATATGAATTAAATTGCCCCATTTTTCTCATTTTTTTATATTAAATTCATTTAGGAAAGAACATCATCATGGCATATTGTTGAAATGGTGTTTAATAATAAGCCAAATATACTTTCAATATTTGAGATGTGCCTTATTCGTCATTGAATTGCTGCTTTTAAAATTATATGTATAGCAGCTTTAAATAACGCCTAGTTATTAGGCCTGGTTTCTGTAAGTCTGACCATACTTAGGTGTCTCACGAGGCTGAGAGCAACTTGCCCGCTCGGATCTAGTCTCATCTGGGGACTTACCTAATTCTAGTTCGTGGAGAAACTTGCTTCCTGGAGGTTGTTTATATTAAGTCCCTATTTTCTAGCTATCAGTCAATGGCCCCTCTCAGCTGTTAGAAAACACCTCTTAGGTCTTGCTGGGCGGCACCTTCCTCTCACGAGGTGGCAGTTTCCTCCCTCAATGTGCTCGGGGACAGTACATGCTTTTCTTTTATATCTATCAAGAGCTCCACCGATTAGCTCAGTTCCACCCAAGTTCACATCTCCTTTGATTAACTCAAATCGTCTGATCAGAGGGCTGAATTACGTCTGCAAAACCCCTTCCTCTTTGCTATATAAGGTAAAATATCTATGGGAATTTCATCCAGTCATATTGATAGGCAGCAGTCTTGGGACTTTTAGAATTCTGTATATTATAGCTCCTTATTACGGAGTTTTTAACACCTGAAATAGGAATTATCTTGTTTCTTCTTTCAAGTGTTAAATAGGCTTAGCCTATGTTTACAGGTCACGTAGGACATGCACTGCCCAGAATCTAGAGATGCTATGATCTCAGACCTCCAAAATGTTATGATCCTTTTCTTTCCAAGTGGATCTGAGTGATGTGTCAAGGCTTGGCAGGCGTCAATTCCTCACAACCTCCTAGCTCAGTCCGGCGCTCACTGTGACCTGCGGGAACTTGGCTGTGCAGGAGCTTGGCTGTCACAGCTTCCTAAAGGAGAGTGGAGAGCCTGTTCTTGCCACTGGTCTTTGTTTGTTTGTAGGCTTTTGTTTTTGTTTTTGTTTTTGGCCAGGGCTGTGGTTGAACCCACCACCTCCAGCATATGGGGCCGGCGCCCTACTCCTTTGAGCCACTGTTCTTAATCTAAGCTTAATGCCTAAATCGTTTACGTGTATTCTTTTAAATATTTTTATCTTTCAATACATCTTTTTATCTTTCAATAAATTCCTGAATCCTGCTTGTTGCAGTTGCCCATGTCGTTGTTTTTTAATTAAATCACAGCTGTGTACATTATTGCAATCAAGGGGTACAATGTGCTGGTTTTATAGGAATATTTTTATTGGGTATAAAAATCACATTACTTTATACAAAACAATTACAGCGACTATTAATGTCAAAAACTATGTTAATAAATACAGAAAGATTCCTTTTAGAGTTCTTACTGAGGACTGAGATGAAATATTTGGGGGAATATTTGGGGAAACTGGAATGCTAATTTATTTCCTGAAGTTTCCAAGTCTGTTGAAGTCATTATATATTTGTTTTAAATAATGGAACCAATGAAGGTTTGAAAATAATCCCAAAGTAAATTATAAATCTCATCATGATGGCAAAGTTTAAGCTACACTCTGCAGGTGTTTTTCTTGCCCTGCTTTAGTTAATGATGGCTTTACCTGAAAGATCAAAAAGAAATTCAGTGTGAAATATATATTTAAAATATTTAATAAAATGTAATTAAATAAAATAATAAAATTTTCATCAAAGGTTGTATGAGTGAGCTATAACAGAAGGGCAAAAGCAAGGTAGTAATTTTAAAAAAGTTGTTCACTCTTTATACTTAAGTAAACCTGAATCTGTTTTCTTACTAAAAGTGTCCTTTTGACTTAAAATGTATGGAAGCAAATTATGTAACACAAATGTGTGTACTCTTGCATTAGTCTGAAATGTTAAATAGGTGTCAAATTGATACTTTTATTTGTATAAAAAATAAATCCAAACAAGCAGAAATTAATTGACTAGTTCTGAAAATGTGGGACTTAGTTTTGATACATGTCCATTGTAACTTTCACTTATTATAAATGCCTACAGTGATAAATCTTAGTGTAAATAAAGTTTTTAAATTTCTCCCAGCAAGGTGTATGGTAAGTTCCAATAGGCATTATGACAAGCAACCTAAAATATTACCTAAATCATTTAAATTTTAAAACAAAAATAGCATGAAAAAATCAACTAAAAATAAATAAAATTATTTTAAGTTGTATGTTAACATTTGAGTAAAGGACACATTTTTTGAAAAATACATGGATTCAAACACCTCTCATTTATATTAACCATTTATATTACCATGGTAAGTAGTGGGTAATTATAATTTAAGAAAGGAATGAATAAAATTAACAGAAGAAATGTCTAAATATTTCCTAGTTATTTATAGAGTCACCTTCGAACTCCTCTCAGTAGGTTTTCTAATTCCCTTAAACATTTTTTTCTATGATGAACAAATACTCCTCCTTCCTATATATGCATTTTACTCATTTTTAAAGCAAGATTGATTAATATAAAATGGATTGATTAAAATGTTTATTATTGAGATATATATTTCTTACCCCATTTAGGAATGATTCTTTCCGTAATTTAATATTATAATCACATATTGAATTGAGTATTTCTTTATGTTTCCATTCTAGACATATGCTGTCATTTTTACTTTTTCTTTGCCTACATATGAAATTCTTATTCTGCCTGATTTCATTGGAAATGAGGAAATATTTTACTATTCACAAAGGGTCTGCCACTTTTAGTGTTCTGAGAAAGGGGCACATTCTGATTTTTTAAATAAAATTATGAATAGCTTGTTCTCAGCTCTTGAGAAACCATTATATATTAAAAACCAAATTATTGTCTCTCCTTTTCTAATTCTGAATTGAGTGCACATAGGCACTGATTTTTCCATGGAATGCTAATTAATATTGACTTAGAAATTGGCATTAATGAGCTAGTGGGGTGTGGAGGCTCACGCTTGTCATTGTAGCACTTTAGGAGGCTGAAGCAGGAGGATCTCTTGAGGCTTGTAGTTGGAGAATAGTCTGAGCTAGAGTGAGATCCAGTCTCTAAAAAAAAAAGAAAGAAAGAAAAAGAAAATGTAGCTAAGCTTGGGGGTGCAAGCCGATAGTCTCAGTGACTTCTAAGGCTGAGGCAGGAGGAACCCTGGAGCCAGGAGTTTGAACTTGCCATGTGCAATGATGACAACACTGCCCTTGAGCCAGGAGACAGAGGGAGACCTTGTCTCAAAAAACAAACAAAAAGAGAGAGAGAGTGAAAGAGAGAGCATGTAAGCACACTACCTTTCTAACAAATCCCCAAATCTTGCACATTTAGCACATATAAGTGAATAAATGAGAAATCCCTCTTAAAGGATATACTCTTACCTTAATCTAAGCAGTATTCTCAGCTAAATAAATTCATAGTCTAAAATTAGAAAACTCATACTGAAATAAATCATTATGATGGGGGAAGACAAAAGAATCAATCTGGGACATCAATTAAAAAATTAGCAGTCCTAGACCCCAATATATATTAAAAGTTTGGTTATTAACAAATAAATGTGAATAAAAGATACTATCAACATTTAATTAGTATGAAAATATTTAAAATCTATTCAATAATAACTAAAATAAGATAATTATCCTTTATAGTTGAGATAACAATAAATTTGAGAGAAGCAAAAAAATGAGAACATTTTGCGCAGAATCTGAGTAAATAACCTGTTAGCAAAACAGAAAGTGAGGATGAAAAATTTAAAGAGGACAAGAAGTAGAAAGTATAGTGGAATTTACAGAAGAACAGAGGAGTGTGAGACAGGATTTCAAAAGAGGTTGGGTAAAAACTCTGCAACTTGATAAAAGATCCTTTACTAGGTATATACCCAGAAGACCAAAAATCACATTATAATAAATCCACCTGTACCAGAATGTTCATTGCAGCCCAATTCATAATTGCTAAATCATGGAAGAAGCCCAAGTGCCCATCAACCCACAAATGGATTAATACATTTCCATAATAGAGTGCAAAAATCAAGTAAAAAATTGGAAAGAATTCATATTAAGAATTTATCATAGTAATCTCTGCATAGTAAAGACAGTCACCCACGTCAGATTACCTGTGTAAGAAAGACAGTTGGACCAAGAGCCGAACTCTCAAGAGCAGCAATAAAATCAGAGATAATGTTCATAATATTTATAGGTGACAAAGTAGAGAGTTTTCCTTCATCTGCATCCTCCGCCCTTCTTCATTCTCCAATTTAGATCATCACTCTTCACAGAGCTGGTACCCACCCCTGCGGATTTAGCAAAGCGTGTGTTTGGCCGGTTGGTTTTACTCCCCTATTTGTTTGCAACAAATGTGGTCATGTGACCGAGTTCTCCACATTGTGGGGTGATCAGCTTTTGTCTCTCGCTCTTAAAAAGAAATTGTTCATTCTTAGCTTCCATTACTTTCTCCTTCCTGTTGGGTATAAAAATGAGCAGAAACCTGGTGAGATTTTTTCATTCAGACTAGAACAGTATTCTAGGACACAGGAAAGAAGGAAATAATGGCTGGTTCTCACCTCTACTGGCGTTGGCGCGAAACCATTTCTTCCTGAACACCCCAAGTTCATGTGTATTGTTACATTAGAAAGAAATTGTACTTCAGGGGGGTCAGAAATACTATTTTTGATGCTGTTTACTGGAATCAATTGCCAGTGACTATGGTCTCTATTGCACGTTATGTGCTGCTGCATCCCGAGATGGATAAGTCGAACCCCTCTGCCCTGCAGCGCTGGGCTCACCCATCTCAAGGGTCCAAAATACCCCGTCACTGAAGAACAAGGACATATCCTAGGATGGTCCAGACACTTTCTTCATATTTCAGGATGTTGCATTTTTGCTACATTTTGTGGTTCTTCTAAAAACTATTAAGCATTTCAAGAATTCCCCACATGAGGGGCAAGAGCTGGGTTGGCCAAGGCCATCTGGGGACCTTGCCGTACTCCGATCTACTACTATGATGAGAAAAAAATCGTATTTGCCTAGGATGAATTCCAATACTATTTTTTTCTCAACATTCTTCCTAAAATGTAGCTATTTTGAATTTATTTCTTTCTTCTATTAGGTTTCTAACTATGTAGTATACAACACACATTAGTTATCTAGTATGAACTATTCAAGGGTAAATCTGTGTAAATGGAAAAATAAAAATAAGTATTTCTGTGTGTATTTATACATACATATATACACATATATAATGTGCGCATGAATATATATATATATATATTTTTTTTTTTTAAGATTGGAGGGTAGAAACAGAGATAGGCTACTTCATACATGCAGGCCTATAATTCTTCAACTGAACACTTGAAAAGAAAATTCTGATAAAAACAAATTTTTGTTGTTGTTGTTGCAGTTTGTCCAGAGCAGGGTTTGAACCTGCCATCCTCGGTATATGGGGCCGGCACCCTACTCACTGAGTCACAGGTGTCACCTGACTAAAACAAAATTTTTAAAGTGATGTTACACACTTTATTTTGAAAGAACACAACTATAGCCCAGGATGAAGGAGAGAAATGGAGTGGGAAGGGAAGGGTGGGGGAGGTTTGACAGAGGGAGGGTAAAAGGCAGGACCACATCTATAAGGAATATGACAAGGGTATCAATCAAATCTGTCACCTGTAGAACAAAAATGTCTTAACACAATAATCAAGTAAATGAGGTGAAAGCTATGTTGATTGGTTTGACCTAACCACATCAGATCATTTAAAACAAAAATCAGCACACTGTACCCCACATATGCATGAATATATTCATGATCTATATGTATTTGACTTAATAAAAAAAAATTAAAATTAAAAAAATTGTTATTTGACTTGAACGTAACGTATTTTTATTCTACCTACTGTGAATATTCATAAACGTTCTTGAAGAAATCTGAACGTGTTTGATAGAAGGATGATTTCCTAGCCCCTGAAAGTGGTGCCATACAACTTAAAGTACACACAATACATATTACTTACCTTTCTACAATGCAAAAAAAAAATTCTGAATTACAAATTATATCTACAATTACTATTACAGGACGAGGCTGTGTAACTCTGCCTGTGTTCACCCACATATATTCACGAATATGTGAACATCTATTTATCAAGTTTCTCTTTAAAGTGGGAGAATTCTGTGTGAGTAACTGTTTTTATAAGCACGGAAGTCCATCCTTCGCTGACCGGTAGATAATATTTTGTAGTTTAGAATAACGTTTATGTTTTGGAAACTTTCAGAATAAAATACCCTTACAAGCGATAATGCCCGGAATTTAATATAAAAAATTACAGTCTATTTTCCTAGCAGCTAATGAGCTCTTAAAATATGTACATAAAATCAAGGAGGAAATTCACTTCAAAACTTGTTTGACATTTTCACATTTTTCACTGTGAGTAAGCATTTAAAAATACATTCCTGCTTTACCTTATTTTTGTGAGTATTTCTTCTGTTACTTGACTTATTTATTTTAAACATTATACTCTTGACTTTTGTCTTTTTCTTCTTTTGGAAAATGGAATATTCTTATATTTTATTTCTTGATTAATACAATGGTATCAATAAAACTGTTTGGAAATGCTCTATATCTGCTCTCCTCTAAAATTTCTGTTCTTGCAACATCCCTATGCTTCACTCTGAATCAAGTTGAGTCGCCCCTCCCGGCACGTGGCAGGTGCAGCATAAACACAGGCCTGTCTCAGAAGGGATTCCTGCAGCTCCTCGGCAAGTCACAGAACAGAGCTGCACACGTAACTGTGCCTTGAAGGCTGACATGCCGGACAGAACTGGCTCATTTCTTTTCCCAAGCTACTTGTACTTTACCTGGTAGAGAGACCCGTTAACCCATTTTCACCATCTGTGTTCCCTCCTCTAAAGACTGGACAGGCTTGTGGCAACACTATGATCTCTAGGGCTTTAAAATGAAGAGGAAAAGCCGTGGAGTTTGCACTTGGTTATCTTTGGAAATTCACTCTGGCTAAACTCGCACGCCCTGGGACTGCTGTGCTGGAGAAGCTATTTACTGATGTCCAGTCAGGAGAGCTGGCTACTTCGCTGGCCAGCAGAAAGTGTCGTCCACCAACCACGCCAGCTGGCCACGGTGGACGCCCGGGCAACTCAAACTTCAGATTATTGCAGCCTCAGCAAACATTTAACTGAACAGCAGGAGACATTCCAAGTGACAGCCCCCAGGGGTGCCTTCTCCAAATTCCCGAGCCTCAGAATCCAGGAGTGATTTGATCTATCCCAAACTGGGATCTACACGAATTTGACACTCGGTTCTCATAATTTAGAAAGTTTATTTCAATACTAATAGTATTTATAATGACACTTTTTTGTTGAAGAACAAAAATTTTATTAGATTTATTTTGAAATATATTATGTGTGCTTTTTGAGTCAGTTTTTATACCAGAATAGGACAGGGATACACCTGTTTGAGGCACATAATTTGCTCTTGTACATTTTAGGTCCAAGTTCTAGGTGTGCCCTTCACCTGGAATTTGTGTGAAATTAATTAAATTCTTTGTTCAAAAATATCCAAAATCATGCATGATAATGACAATACACGTTTATGGTATGGAAATACATTTTTATTTTTATGTGTCAAAGTTTTCAGTCTATAAGACTTATTTCAACTTAATCTGGTCACCAAAGGGAAGCCTCTGGGCAAGTAGAAAGATTTTGAAGTATTTCTTCCTTTTCTATTGTCTGTCAGATTTGGCATGATCTGTTTTTTGAAATTATCTTTTACTTTTACTTATAAATATTAGTTATCTATTTTTTGAGAATTCAGAAAAATAATAAGGACTTAACTGATGACTTCATACTGAGCCTCAGAGTCTAAACATTCTGTAATAGACATACTCTTACTTGACAATATGAATGTTACTTTCTTTGCATCATTATTATTATTAATATTGCTTAATATCTTGATGCAGTAATCATCTGTTTTCTTTTTGAATGTATCTGTATTTATTCATCCTTTATGAGGTTTTTGTTTCTAGTCCTTATCTCAAACATTGTTATTGTTATTAAATTTTAAGCCTTTTAAATTTTGTGAAGGCAAAAAGTGGAAACCTAATAAACACATGTATATGTAAAAATAAAAAAAAAAGAAGGCTGATCACACACAAAATGACTTATTTCAAAAAAGCTAACTTGTGTTGAACTGTTTTATTACCCCAGTACTTAAATTATTTTTCATTAAGATTATTATTTAGTATTTGCAAGAAACATGAATTACATGGTTTTTAGTGAGGCAGAAATGGATATTTGAGGAAATAAATATCTTTTCAAAGCTAGCACACCTGGCAAATGGCAGATGGAGGTAACATAAAGACCTTTAGTGTTCAAAATACAGCATATTCGGAAAAGAAAGCCATTGTCAGGACCTAACTACTTAGCGGTAGGTAAACCACATCAGATGCTTTTACAAAATTATATACTTCAGTCCTGGCTTCTTCTTCCTACTTGTACTTCTCATTAGAGCAGATTTTTTATGTATTCTGCAAGAGTATGCTTACTTTATATGCTTATTTATTTTATACAAATGAATGGCTTTTGAATTTTTGCTGAACAGGTGGTATTAGCCAATCAGTTATGGTTTAGTCTATTAAAGGCATCCAGCTGTCAGGCAGGGGGAAGGCTATAAAAATGTTGCTCATAGCAAGATTACTTATTTATCTTTGCTGCATATTTAGAAAGTGAGGGTTATTTAAATAATTCATATCCTGCATAACTTTGACAAGTGTGTAATACAGTGTGGCTCATATGCTCAAGGGTACGTTCAAAGCCATTTTGTAAAGTGAAATGTATATCTTATTTTTTTATTAAATCATAGCTGTGTACATTAATGCAATCATGGGGTACAATGTGCTGGTTTTATATACAATTTGAAAAGTTTTCATTGAACTGGTTAACATAGCCTTCATGGTATTTTCTTCTTCATGGTATTATCTTTCTTATCTTATTGTATTCAGATATTTATATTCTGCATTCAGTGACTTTTACCTGTACCCTTCTAAGATGCACCA
>CAUYON010202717.1:0-17889 GCA_963573935.1 Arctocebus calabarensis
AGGCCCGGGCCAGGTTCGAACCCCCTAGTCCCAGTATATGTGGCCAGCACCCTAACTACTGTGCTATGGGCACCGAGTCCCTATATCTCTTTCTAATATGTTTACTGTTCTGCTTAATTAGTCTATCACATATAAGAAGCAACTTGTCATTTGCGTTACTACACATGAAATTGATGCTACAGTACCCAAAATTCCTTAAACTTGTTCAGAATGCATTTGGCCACTCAAAGATGAAGGAACCTGTCTACAAGTGGGTACATTTCAAAGTAAGGAGCATGTTCACCACTTTGCAATAGATAATCACTCCTTTGCAAAGGTAGTGGAGACACTTCCTAGGGTGAGCCTCTTTAATATGCCCTTACATTGCTTCCCTGCAGCTCCAGTTTAAAGCTAGGTGAAAGTTAGCCTTCATCTGTTTCCTTACACTACAGTAGAACCTCCATGGTTGACCACCTCCCTATATGGACTACCTCCTTAAGTTGACCTAACTTTCAAAGACCAGACATGCACCACATATACATATCAGTACAGTAGGCCTAGATCCTATGTTGCCCAAGCCATATGTTAAACAGTTTGTTATGGTCCTTTGGGTGGTCAGTTTACAGAGGTTCCACTATTCTGTTTTATACAAGAACTTGTGAATTTATAAGAAAGGTGTATAAAAAACAAAAATATGCATGTTAACACACTGTATAAGAGATGTTTTTAAAGATAAAGATGAAAAAAGTGAGTCTAACTTAAGGAGCATGAGTTTGGTTTTTACCATAGGTAGTACCTAAACTTATTTCTTTCCTGGATTCTTTTTGTTTCACTGGTGTTTCTTGTTCATTTTTGTCAACATCATATTCATTATTTTCAAGTGCTTCTTGCTGAGTTATAGACATTGTCACGTCTTTTCTCTTCTCTTCTAGAAAAATGTTTGTTGCTTCAAGTGCTTCTAAATCACCAGCAAACTCAGACGTACCAAACTGGTGGTTGGTTAACCTGTATAGAAACAAGCCAGGTCAAACTGCATAGTCAAACCTTAAGAACAGAGTGGTTCAACTTCCCATTGATACTACTATGATTTATAATCTTTATATTAGGGCATTTCTTAATTACTTCATTACTGCAGTAGCTATTTTCTTGAGTCTGCCGACATGTTTATCAAAACATCAGAATGATATGTCTAGCACTATCAATTTTACCTCTGGAACATGGGATTAGAGGATGGGGTGATATGGTAGAATGAAAATATTTCATTTTTTGCTTTTATATACTCAAGTATTGATGTATTATTTGAACTTGTTACATTAATTCTGTATTACTTTTGGTGTTAAAAAAAAAAAAAAGAAAGAAAGAAAGAAAGAAAACCAAATGTACACATATCAGAATTGTCAAAGCCAGAAGCATCCCTGTCATAGTTTGGGTCCAGTCATGCACTGGCATTGCCTGTGACATTCTTTAGGGAGACAGTGTCCTGCATGGGGGCAGAACTGTGGGTCAATCTCAGCCTACCTTTTGATAGACATGACTGATTGCAGCAGAGTGTCCCCACGGTTTAGACCCTGACATTCTTCAATGAGCTCTGGAGGCGGATACTGGTTTATTCCACCTAAAAGGGGGAAAAAAAATCAAACTAAGTCAAATGTAAAAATAATATAAAATTGTAAAAGATAAAATTAAATAAGATGAAAATAAAATATTATCCATTGAGATATAAAATTCAAAAAACATAAAATCGAATTGTGAAATATGAAACAAAACAAAATAAAAAATATAACAATATAAAACTAAAAGTAAATAGAACATTAAGAACAAAAATATCCATGAAGACAAAAAAATCAAAGATACAAAATGTATTCAAATAAAATAAAAATTAAAAGGTAAACGCATAAAACAAAATAAAAATAAAATTTAAAAAATGTATTCTATCACGTAAACAGCATAAAATAAAATCACAGCATAAAAGAATACAAAATACAACCTAACATAAAAAAATAAAGTAAAACTAAGTTAAAACAGATTAGAAAAGTGATTCCTTAAACCAGCTTACTTCTTCCATTCAAAGAATCACTAAGTCATCAGCCATCTAATACCATTCTCTCTTCCACCCCTTGCTAAGATAAGAAGTCTAAGGTTCAGAGACCTTCACTGACTTTTCTAGGATCATACAGCTGACTAGCAGCAGACCTAGGACTAAAACCAATTTATTGATCTTTGTATCTCTCAAATTGGAGAGACAGATGCTGTGTCAGTGCTTCCAAGATGTCCATCAAACTCTCTTTACTCTTTCTGTGATACAGGAGCAAATGTCTTCCAACAAGATGTCACAGCCACTTATAAACTGAGAGACTAGACCAGTGGTTCTCAACCTTCCTAATGCTGTGGCCCTTTAATACAGTTCCTGTGGGTTGAGAACCGCTGGGCTAGACTAATACCTCCCTGCAAAGAGGGCATGGACGCATGTTACAACAAAGCAACCTGCACGCATTGTTTTGAATTATGCACTGGACGACAAAGCCCAAGACAAGCTGCTAGAAATGTGACCAGGATGATACCTTCCCCAACTCAATTCTAAATCCCCATTTGATAATTTGGTAGGGATATGGATTTTCAAATAGTTTTAAGAGAAAAATAGTAATAATTCAACGAGTCCTGATTGAAGGTGAGGATGCTAGGGCTGGGGTATGGGGACAATTTCTGGCTAGGATACACTGGCACAGCCATTTTCCCTTAATCTTTACTATTGGCTTCATCCACCCAATCTGAGGTGGGAGACCCTGGACTTTTGTCCCGTGGCTATTACTTCCTGGAAAGTCCCTGAAGATCTGTGACCCAACACTGTTATGTCAACCTGTACTTAAAAAGTAAATGTCAAATACTCCTGTTACTTAAAGTGTGGGTCATGGACCAGCAGCATCAATGTCACTCTTAAGCTTCCAAGAAACACAGACTCTCAAGCACCACCCCAGATCTACTGAATTGGAATCCTCATTTGAACAAGATGCCCAAGACATTCATGTGCACGGAAAAAGTTAGAGAAGCACTGTCAAATATCATTGGAAAACAGTTGTAACAAGTAGTAATAACAATAACTATGCCTTATTTGTACAGTATTGGAGCTTTCAAAGCCGATCTATGCACATATATGCCTTCACGTGTATGAAACAACTGCAATTCTCATTTTGACAAATGAGAAAATCAAGAAGTTGTGTGGACATCTGAGGCTCCCACCCACCAGATGAGAGGTTCAGGACAAGAAACCAGCACTAGGGCTAGCACAATGTCAGGGCAACGATAGTGAGGGGTTTCCAGATATAGGGTGCTCCTGGCACTCCCCAGGGATAACGAGCTGCACATACTTTTAGCAAGGGTGAAATTGCAATGGGCACCTTACCTGCTTAAATGTCAGGCTCTGTATGTTCCTCTCCCCACCCCCTCCCCCAGAGTGCCCTAGTATTGGAGGACTGCTCACTTTTTTTTTTTTTTTTTTGTAGGAAAGGTCTTTAGTGGCAGGGTATGCTGCAGAGCAGCATTAAGAAGAAGGGGAGAGGGAAAGAAAGAGGGAATGGGGGAGAGAGGAGAGAGAGGTAGATAGATATGGGGAGAGAGGGGCAGAGAGAGAAAAAGAGCAGGACTGCTCACTTTTTAAGAGGGTCAGGAAAGCCCGTGTGAATCCCCGGGCGTAGGCTACTTCCGGTTCCGAGACGCCCTCTAGGCGAAGTAGGTGCTGCTCAGAGGGGGCACTGGCCACATAGGCCAACTCCCTCAGCTCACTGGACCCCACACCGGGACCCATAGCCAGCACAAACAGGATGACGCCCTTGCACTTGGCCTCCAGGGACAGGGTCCATAGCTTCTCTCTGTCCCAGCTGCTTGTCTCACTGGCTACAATAGCAAAAAGAACCCGTGTTCTCCGCGGCAGAGGGGCAGCTAAGAGCACCTTCTCCAGCGTCCACTCCAGGGCGTGGCCCAGGGCAGGGGCTCCCCGGAGGGGGCGGCCTGCTGCCTCGTGGACATTTCTCTGCATCTGTACCCGGTGACCGTATGAGGTCAAGTGGAAGCCCTGGAGCACTGGTGGAAGGCCCACACCAGGCCAGAAGCCTGGCATCGTGTGCGTCACCAGGGCCACTCGTGCTCCACGGTGGGACGTGCCCGGCTGTGCAGCCACCTCCAGGTCACCTAGCACAGCGTCCACTAGACTTAAAGCTCCACGGTACACGTCGGTGCCCACGCCATAGGAGCTGTCCACCACAAACGCCAAGTCCACGTCCACCACCTGGGGCCCTGGTACATCCAGCCGGCATTCTGGAGCTGGTCGGCACTTGTCTGGGAAGGAAACACAAGGCGAGGTTGCGGTTACACTATGCGTCTCTTTCTTTTCCTTACAAAACCTAGTTCCAAACCCTCAATAAGTCCCCCTGCTGTGGAGCGCTGTTGGCAGCCTACTGCGTTACCACAGCAAGTGACAGGCACTGTACACGAGCCCATTGGTAAGAAGAAAGAATTGTGAACGCACATTTAATATTTTTAACTACTAGGCTACATGGTTTCCCATTGTCTGACTTTCCCCTATAGGAAAAGAATTATGGATGAATTGCTTACTAAATAAACACAGTAGATAAGTCAACAGTAGTGAACAAGGATGTTTGGGAAAGCACATCAAAACATTGATTGCTAAGAGGGGGGAATGAACTTAACAATTGTAGGAAATTGTCACTTTTAGGTTAAAAAATCACATATTGCAGTTATTTTTATTTTTTAATTACGTGGGTACATAATATATATCTTTATAAGGTATATATAATGTTTTAATACAAGTATACAATGAATTAATCAAATCAGGATAATTAGGGTACCCATCACCTCAAGCAGTTAACATTACTTTGTGTTAGGAACATTCCAATTCCACTCTTTTAGTTATTTTAAAGTGTACCCTAACTTATTGTTGATTATGGTCACTTTGTTGTTCTTTCAAATATTGTTCATTCTATCTAACTAACTATATTTTTGTATCATTAACCCCCTCCCCAGACTTTTAACCATCATTTACAATCCCACCAACAGTGCATGAGTGTTTTCATTTCTCTACATACTTGCCAACATTCATAATTGCCTGTCTTTTTGATAAAAACCAGTTTAACTTGGGTAAGTCAATATCTCATTATAGCTCTAGTTTGTATTTATCTGACTAATGGTGCTGAGCATTTCTTTCATATACTTGTTGGCCATTTGCATGTCTTCCTTTGAGAAATGTCTACTTATACCTTTTGTTTATTTTGAATTTAATTTTTTCCTATTGAGCTCTTGGAGCTCCTTATATATTCTAGTTATTAATCTCTTGTCAGACAAGGAAGTTAACAAATATTTTCTCACATCCTGTGTGTTGTCTCTTCCTTTTCTTGATTTGTTCCTTTGCTGTGCAGAAGCTTTTTCGCTTGATGTGATCCAGTTTGTCCAGTTTTGCTTTGGTTGCCTGTGCTTTGGGATTATTATTCAAGAAGTCCTTGCCCAGACCAATGTTCTGAAGAATTTTTCCAATGTTTTCTTTTAGCAGTTTCATATTTTCAACTCTTACATTTAAGTCTTTAACTCACTTTGATTTGATTTTTGTATATGGTGAGAGATGGGGTCTCATTTCATTCTTCTGCATGTGGATACCCAGTTTTCTGAGCACCATTTATTTCCCCAATGTATGTTCTTGGCACTTTTACCAAATATAAATTCACTATAGATGTGTGGATTTCTGGATTTTCTATTCTGTTCCATTCGTCTCTGTGCCCATTTTTTTCCAGCACCATGCTGTTTTGGTTACTATAGCTCTGCAGTATGCTTTGAAGACAAGTAATGTGATTCCTCCAGTTTAAGGGGGTTTTGTTTTGTTTTGTTTTTGTTTTCTTCTTAGGATAGCTTTGGATATGCTAGGTATTTTGTGATTGCATATAAATTTTAGGATTTTTTTTATGTTTCTGTGAAAAATGTCATTGTCATTTTGGTGGAGATTGCATTGAATCTGTAGATTGCTTTGGGTAGTATGAGCATTTTAATACTATTGATTCTTTCAATCCATGATCATGATATATCATCCATTTTTTTGTGTCTTCTTCAACTATTCACCATGTTTTATAGTTTTAATTATAGAGTTCTTTCACTTCTGCAGTTAAGTTTATTCCTATGAATTTTATTTTATTTGTAGCTATTGTAAACAAGATGACTTTCTTGGTTTCATTTTCAGATTGTTTAGTGTTAGCATAATAGAAATTGTACCGATTTTTGTAAGTTGATTTTGTATTCTGTGACTTTGTTGAAATTGGTCATCAGTTCTCATAGTTTTTTGTAGGAGTCTTCAGTTTCCCCTATATGTAAGCTCATATCATCTGCAAATAGAGATAATTTTAATTTTTCCTTTTCATTCTGTACATGCTTTATTTCATTCTCTTGTCTTATTGCTCTAGCTAGAACTTACAGTACTATGTTGAATAACAGTGGTTGATCAAAGTGGGCATCCTTGTGTTGTTCCAAATCTTACAGAAAAAGCTTTTGGGTTTTCCCCATTCAGTATGATAGCAGATGCAGGTATGACACATGTGGTTTATATTGTGTTCAGGAATGTTCTTTCTATACCCACTCTTTTCAGAGATTTTATCATGAAGACATGTTGAATTTTATTAAATGCTCTCTCAGCTACAATTGAAATGATCATATGGCTTTTTTCCTTTGTTTTGTTGACATAATGTATAAAATTAATTGATTGCCTATGTTGAAGCATCCTTGCATCTCAAGGATGAATCTCACTTAATCATGATGAGTAATCTTTTCAATGTGTTGTTGAATTTAGTTTGCTAGTATTTTGTTCAGGAATTTTGCATTTATGTTCATCAGCAATATTGGCCTATAATTGTGTATGTGTGTATATGTGTGTGTATGCATGTGTGTGTGTGTCTTTGGCTTTCATATCAGGGTGGTACAGTCTCCAAAAATGAGTTTGGAAGTATTCTCTCCTCCTCAATTTTTGGAATAATTTAAGTAGCACTGGTATTAGCTATTCTTTGCTTGGTAGAATTTAGCAATGAAGCCATGGAGTTCTGGGCTTTTCTTTGATAGGAGACTTTATTACTGCTTCTATCTCATTACTTATTGGACTATTCAGGGTTTTTTTTTAATATTCAGGTTTTTCATTTCTTCCTGGTTCAATGTTGGTAGTTTGTATGTGTCTAGAAATTTATCCATTTCTTCTAAGTTTTCAAAGTTATTGGCATATAGTTGCACAATAATACTTTGGGTTTCTGCAGTATCAGTTATAATGTCTCCATTTTCATCTCTGGTTTTATACATTTGGGTCTTCTCTCTTTTTTTCTTAGTTAGCCTAACTAAAGGTTTGTCAATTTGGTTTATGTTTTCAAAAGAAAAAACTTTTTGTTTCATTGATCTTTTCTATTTTTTGTTTATTTTAATTTCATTTATTTCTGCTCTGATGTTTATTATTTACTTTCTTCTACTAATTTTGTGTTTGTTTGGTCTTTTTTTCTAGTTCTTTGAGATGCATCATTAGCTTGTTTGTTTGAAGTTTTTCTACTTTTTTTGATGTAAGCACTTATTGCTATAAACTTGCCTTTTATTACCGCTTTTGCTATATACTATAGGTTTTAATATCTTGTGTTTTCATTTTCATTTGTTTCCATAAATTTTCTTGCTTCCCTTAGGACCTCTTCTTTATCCATTACTTTTGGGAGATTGGTTATTAAATCCCTTGTTGGGGTTAGACCTGCTTGGTGTTCTATGACCTTCTTGTACCAAAAAATATATACATTATTGGTGGGACTGCAAACTAGTATAGCCTTTTTGGAAGGAACTATGGAGGATCCTCAAAAATCTGAAAATAGATCTTCCATTTGATCCTACAATCCCATTACTAGGTATCTACCCTGAAGAAAAAAATCATTTTACCATAAAGACATTTGTACTGGAATATTTATAGCAGCTCAATTCACAATTGCAAAGTTGTGGTAACAACCCAGTGCCCATAAACCCTTGAATGGAAAATAAACTGTTGGTTATGAATATCATGGAATACTATTCAGCTATAAAGAAAGAAGGAGACTTTGATCTTTTGTATTTCCTGGAAGGATTTAAAGAACATCTTCCTAAGTAACGTATGACAAGAATGGAAAAGCAAACATCTAATGTGCTCAATATTAATATGAAACTAGTAGATGAATAATTACATGCCCACATGAGAGAAAAATATTTAAATTCAAGAAGGAGGGGTAAGCTCTCACCTATTGGGTACAAAGTGAAAGGCTTAATGCAACTTGGACTTTACCTAAAAAAGGCAAACAATGTAACCTAATTGTATGTACCTTTATATTTATCTGAAATTTGAAAAAAAAAAATCTTTCAGCTGGGTGTGGTGGCTCATGCCTCTAATCCGAGCATTCTAGGAGGCTGAGGCAGGAGAATCACTTGAGGTCAGAAGTTCAAGACCAGCCTGAGTGAGAGTGAGACCTTTTCTTTAATAAAAAAAAAAAAAAATAGAAAAATGAACTGGATATTGTGGTGGGCACCTGTAGTCCCAACTAATTGGGAGGCAGAGGCAGGAGCATCACTTAAGCCCAGGAGTTTGAGGTTGCAATGAACTACGCTGAATGGCACTCTAGCCTGTAGCAACAGAATAGGAGACTACTCTGTCTCCAAAAAAACAAAAAAAGCTTTCTCTAGATTTGAAAAGTTCTCTGTTGTTATTTCTTTGAATAAACTATCTACCCCAATCTCTCTATACACCTCTTCTTTAAGGCCAATAACTTAGATTTGCCTTTTTGAGACTAAATTATAAGAAATTACAGGCATGCCTTATTCTTTCTTTTTCTTCTTTTTTCTCTTCTATCTATTTTCAAATATCCTGACTTCAAGCTTACTAATTCTCATTTCTGCTTGGTCAATTCTGCTGCTTAGCAAATGTGATGCATTTGTCAGTTTGCAAAATGAATTTTTAAGCTCCAAAAATTCTCTTTGATTTTTTTCATTATTTCAATCTTTTTGTTAAATTTCTCCAATAAGCATTTGAATTTATTCTCTTTCTTATCTTGAAGTTCATTGAGCTTCTTCAATGAATTTTGAATTCTTTCTATCACTCCAGGATGAAACCTGTATACAAGTTGCAAAACAAAATTCTCTGAACCCTTTCTTTCACCAAGTGGAAGAAGACACCCTGAGTCACATTGGCCATCCCTGGGGTGGGTGTTGACAGAAGTACTGGCTTGACTGCCACAACTAGTGTCTCAATGAGTCATGTGCACCACAAGTCCACTAGCCCTGACCCTGCACAGCCACAAGAATTGCCCAGGGACTGCAACATTTGTAGCTTTATGAATTCAGCCCAGATCCCAGGCTCCTTTTTGTCATCTGGTCAGGGAGCTAGGCAGAGGGTGAAGGATTTCCCTCTGGACAGGCTCATAATCTCCATGCTCCCTCCATGGCATATAGAATTCTGCCTTCTGCAGTATTCCTCTCTGCCAGAAGCCCTGAGTTTCAATGCAAAGCACAATCATATCATTCTTCCTCCCAGCACAGAGATTATCTCTCCTCTCTGTATGCTGGTAAAGCACTGGCTGGGTAGGGGAGAGGTGGCATAGGCAATAGAGGTCTTTTTTGGCCCTCCTCAGTTCTTTTTTCTTTTATATAATATTAATACCAGGTAGTATGATCAGTCACCTGATCCTTGGTTCTTCTGAAGGTGCTTGGGTGGGTAGTTCTTGAATTTGGTATTTATGTGGAGGGATAACCATTGGAGGTTTCTATTTAGCCATATTTCTCCACCCTCTCCCAAATACTGGCAATTTTAAATGGAGCCTAATAATATAATCGAGAGTTCTCAAACTAGTTCAGCATCAGAATGACACATAGAATTATTTTTATATATGTTCTCTGGCTCTATCCACACAAAAGTTCCAGTTTGGTACGGTTAGGATGGAACTCAGAATCTGTAATTGAAATCAGACTGAAATGACATTAGGGACCCACTTCTGAGGTAAACCCTTTCATTTAGAACTGGTGGGAGCAAATGTTCTTATCCTAGAAGCCACAGTCCCCCAAGAGTCTATGAACTAGGATAGGAAAAAAAATTAAATCTTTATTTTCCCTACTTCTATTGAAATGAAATTTAACATTTCCTTTCATTATGTCTTATGACAACAAACCACTTTGATACTAGTGATTCAAACACCAACAAAAGTCACTGATTTCCATATCATATTGTTGCAAATAGCTGAAAATTATTTGCTCTCAGTACTACTTTCAATTTAATTTCTGCTAGATCTTGTCATTGCTCAGAAAGATCCATAATACATGAATTCTAAAATGTGGTATATATACCTAATGGAATACTATTCAACCTGTTAAAAGCAGGAAGCTCTGTCATTTGCAATAACATGGATGAACCTAGAGGACATTATGCTAAGTGAAATAAGCTAGTCATGGGAAGACAAACATTACATGGTCTCACTTACATGGGAAATCTAAAAAATCAGACTCATAGGAGTAAAGACTAGAGTGGTGGCTACCAGAGGCTGGGTGGGGGCAGGGAAGTGGATGGGGAAAAGAGATACATTGGTCAAAGGGTACAAAGGTTAAGAGGAATAAGTTACAGTTGTCTGTTGTATAGCATGGTGACTATAATTTAAAATAAAGTGTTTTATATTTTAAAAGAGCTAAAAAAGTAGATATTACATGGTCTCACTTCAAAGAATTAATAAATATTTGAGGTGGTGGTTAGGTTAAGTAGGATCATTTGATCATTTCACAAAGTTTACATGCATCAAAACACCACATTATACCCCATAATTATATATAATTATTTTTGTCAATTAAAAATAAAAAAGGAACATATACTACTTCATAAGATAAGCCTGTCACTTAAATAAAAATAAATAAATAACATATTTGAAAGTATATATTTTACTATATCTCACAATTTTAATATTTTTGATAATATATTTTCAATGTATTAATTTTCCTCTATATTTTACTTTACATATTGGGAAACTTTATTCTTAGGATATCATAGGTTTAACCAGATGCCAAAGAAGTCTATGCTACCAAGAAATGTTTAAAACTCCTAGTAATAATTTAGTGTATTAGCACAGTCCAGAGGTTAAAGTTTAGCAGAGCTTAATAACACTAGCTAGGTTTATGTTTCTACAGAAGAGAGAACTGAGGCCCAGAGAGCAGAGATGTCATGAATGTGAAAGGACTTCATTAACTGTGACATACTTTACAAATGGCAGCTACTGTGCTTGACTTAACTGTTATCACAGCCATATCTGCTATGGCAGTGCTAGGTCTTAGTGGGATCAAGGAAAAGGAACAATGAGATACCCTTTTGAATTCACAACTCTGACCATGACTGAAATGGATGTGGCTGGGAGATCTTCACATAAGAGCATGCAGGGATTTCAGCAGAAAGTTCTCTCTAGCACAGGCTAGTGTGGGGTATGGAATAAATTGATGGAAACTGGAGACCAAGAAAGACAAAATAGCCAAAGTCCCACTGCTGGTCAATGGTGGGTCCAGACCTAGAACTAATGATTCTTAACTGTTAGTTCAGTGGTCTGCACATCACACTAAGGTGCTATTATGACAGGAACCACAAGCCCAGCCATGCCCAGGAGTGTTCTAGGACAAGAGAATGAGCAGAGCAGGCCAAGAGTAAGACAATGGGGAGGGCAGGACTATGTGGCACTAGCAGACACTCACCCCACTAAGAGGGGTCAGGCACCACTCAGTCATGCTGACTGTGGCCACACAGGAATGCAGGGTCTATGACTCCCAGGACAAGTCTGACTTCCTAAGAAAAACTGGAAATATAGACTTGGGAAATTCCCAGATTTTAGAGCCTGCACATGCCAAGTAAACACACAGCTGCAGAGCAGATCTGGCTTGTGACCACCAATCACTTCTTCCTGAGCTGAAAGCTGTCCAGGCTTACCGTTGCAGAGAGTACAGCGAGCCATGTGCTCCACATCCTGTTGGTGCTCCGTCTCCCAGATGAACAAGTGAAATCTGCTGGTCTCATCCATCTATTCCAAACACACACACGAGTTTATGATTAGCTGGATTTAATTTCAGGCTATGTTTTTCATGTTTTCTTTTATAATTCAGAGGAGAAAAACATTAATTTTAGATATTAAAATAATATATAATTATATAAATACATGTGCAAATAAAAACAGCATTATAAAGTACAGTTATTTATAGCCATTTTGTTCTCTAGTTCTAACCTGGCAGTTGGGCTGCCAGAGCTATGGGTTCATGAAGTGTCGGTCTTCAGATTCCTAACATGTATAAAACTCAGCCAGTGTCATGATGTTTCAGAATAAGGGTAAGAGAAGAGGGTTCAAGCATTTATAAATTCCATAAATGAATTCTTCACAGGATGCAGGATGCAATGTGGGTGAGAGCTATTAACATGAACGGCAGACTCTTCAAGGGGGTGGTCATTAGGTCATACATCATTGGAATGAAAAAGGTAGATTCCATAAGGGAGATCTCTCTAGAGCATTCCTTGTGTTTAGAGCTGGGACATATCACACCAGAAGGTAAGAGTGAGAAGGAATTCTGGGAAGGCTGTGTAGAGTTGGCAAATGGATTTATCTCCTTCATTAGCCTTTCTAATTATGATTCACTTAATAACTGAAAATAGGCTTAAAATATGAATAAGAATAAACCCAACAAGGTCTACAAGACAACTAGTTGGACAATCAACAAACCTAATCCCTCTTCTTCCTAGGGGAGCAGCTGGACTGCATTTCCCAAGCTTCTTTGCAGTTAGCTGATGTCACATGACCTGGGTCTAGCCAATAGGATGGAGGTAGAAGTGATATATGCAATTTCCAGTGCATGGTGTATACTCATTGCTCCTTCTTCTCTCATTTGCCAGACAGATATAGAGGATCTGGAAAAATACTTTCATGCCTTGGTGTATAATAGGAACACTACTAGAAGGAGCCCATATCTTTAAAAATCTGTGTGCAATAAAACATGCCTTCCCCACACCACATATACACAAGGGCCAACATTCCCTATAATGTACAGGGAAATGTCAGAAGTTACCCTTTATTGTGTCAAACCACTGACTCATGGGGAGGAATGGCTTCACACTTAATGTGCCTTGACTAATACAGATTATGTGCAGTGCTACCACCTCATGATGAAACCAGAAATGCTTTCAGATTGTTTCTCTCAGAATTTGAAGTGAGGCTTGCAAAGAGGTAGATGTTTAAGCTTAGTCATGTCTATCTTTTTATTTACTCTCTGTTAAAGCATACAAGACAGGGCCACACTGAGAGTCAGCTTCTCCCCCTTCATCGGTGTGGCCAAAAAAAAGTAGGCTCTGGGTCCTCCTCTAGGTAGCAAGGGCTGAGGCTCTGAAGATGTCGTGCTAGTCAAAGATTACTTTAAAAAAGTATTTTCTGTAACTTATATCCATTACAGAGTTCTTCACTCTTTATATATTGGACTGCATCATATCCCAAACATTGTCTTTCACAGCCAGCTAAAGATAAAGAAATACAAAGAATAGAATTTTTATGCCACTGTAACATGCACACAAAAGAAACATGGGAGCATTCCCAAGAGAAAGGGGAAAAATATCTGAGAAGAAAGGCAAAAAGCATCTTCTCTTGTTTCTCATTTGGCAAAAGCAACCTTAAATTATGCTTTTTCCTTACCTAGGAATTCAAACTAACCAATCATTCAGGACTGATTAAACAGTTACCACATGAAAGTTTTAGTAAGTCCTGTGGAAATACAAAAATGACATGGCCGCATCTTCAAAGGGGTTATAACATAAGGGGAAGGATAGATAAATGATTTTCCAATAAGGAAGAGCTCCAATGATATGTTTTAGGAACACAGGAAGATGAGAGTCATTTCACAGGAAAGAGGTAGAGGGGACCTGATAAAGTTAATGGCATTTGGCACTTGTGAGGGAATAAGTGGGGAATTTAACAGGCAAAGAATCAGGGAAATGCAATCCAGTGTGAAGGAACATCATGTACAAAGACCAAGAGGTGGACAGTGCTTATCTCTGGAACTATGCTTAATGTTCCCACTGCCCTCAGAGTAAAGAACACCCACCTCCCACATGCAGCCTCACAGCACATCTGAAAGCCAGAACTCCACGCTACACTGAGGAAGCCGCATGGAGAGAGAGTGCAGAGTAGCCAGCATTCAACATTCAGGTCTACCTCCATAATCATCAGATCTGAGTATTAACCAAACCAAATGGGTCTAATTAATCACCAAGGACTGCAAAAACAGTTTAGGCAGGCATATGACACATCACTTGCTTTACTGGAGATGACACAAGGTGATTTGCAAGGCTTCAGAAACCAAGATTCATGGCAATGTGTCAGGAGATATGAGGAGCCCAGGATAACCCTAGGAGCATTAATTTTACCCCAACAGTTGTGGGGAAATGCTAAGTTAGTGTACATCATTTTTAAATCACAGGAAGCATGGGTGAAGTATGTTATAAAGTGTGGAATTTTAAAATAGCCTGAACAACATTTAAAACAAATCCAAACATTCCCCCAAGTCTACACAAATTCATACACCTCTGTCTTACAGATGGTTCATGGGGAAAGTTACATGCAGCACTAGTTATGAAGATGTCAACGAGCTGGATCCAAGTCTTTGATCTGCCGTAATTTGCTATGTGGCCTTAGAAAAACCTCTAGTGTCAAATTCCTCTGCAACAGTTTTGGGTGCAAGTCAATGTCGCTTAGTTCTCTTCTAGTTTCAATGCAGCCTGGTCCCAAGTTACTGTCTTCTCTTATTTGCTTCATGCTTGGGAATAATGTGTCACCTTTTCTACTCTCAGAGCCCATAACTCTTCTATCTGCTTGTTGGAAAACTACCAAATTCAACTTAATTTGAATACCTATAATAGAACTTACATCTTTTTTTTAGGTTTTCTTAGGAAAAATAACTTTATGCTCATGCTTAAAATTTGTACTGTTTTGCAAAAATAAAAAAAAATGTGGGAACAAGTACACACAACCACAGTGGAAATCCACAGGGAAATTATGATCCAGTATTGATTCATCTGAATGTAGCTGTTACTAATAAACACTTAATTATGTTGACTTTGGACTTGCCAACGTGATCATTGGCATGGTCTCACCAAGTAGATACTTCTTGAGAAAGACACATCATGACAGCACCAGTGGAGGGCCTTTAATATTATCCAAGAGATTGAGACTGAAAGTTTGCCTATAGTTTTAATTGACAATTTGGCCATTCTCTTAACCAGCTATATTACTAATATCCCATTGTAGTTTATGAGGACTAGTTGTGTACTAAAAGCTAGAATATATTGAGGAGGGAGAATATGTCATGGGGAGGTTATATTAACATACTCTATTGATTAATAGACAGAAAGACATTTTCTTAAGAAGTACAAGGACAACCTCAAAACTTGGCCCTCAATAGTAAAGAACTGCCCATGATCCCTGACCTGGAGAGACCCATGGAGTTCAATTCAATGCATCGGTTGTTTTACTAAGCTGCAGAAGCCGCAGGACAATGTTCTTTCCTTGGACTGAGTTGGGGGAGGCTCTTGGCTTACAAATATGAGAGTAGAGAGGGGAAAGTGAGCACTAGGGAGGAAGATTTGCCTTGGACAGAGGAAGACCTAACTGGTCCCTAAGGATAGAGCATTAAAAACCATCTGGTGTCAAGTTGAGGTAAGGGCTTGGAAAACAAGGAACAAAACCAGAAGTAGAGAGAAAGAAACAGAAGGAGAGAGTAGCCATGTGATCTGTGATGGGCCCCAGAAGCTGAAGTCCAGTTTCAGCTCCTGCCAGTTGGCATAATCCACCAAAGGCTTTTATGAAGCAACTGACTTTTCCTGGACTCCTTAGAAAACATCAGGGATAAGTATTGAATTGAAGGTTGCAGAGTGGGACTTGGTAACTACACATATTGGAATGCAAATTCCAGGACTGTGTAGTGTAGAACAAATCACTTCCCCTCTGACCTTCACTTACCTCATCTGGGAAATGTAGGTTATAGTTATTAATGTGTAGGATAGCTGCAAGGCTTAAGATCACTCCTCAAACGTTAATGTTTATGGAAGCCATCTAGAAAGCTTGTTACATATGCAGATCCTAATGATTATGTCAGGCTGGAGCTTGGAATTTAGCATTTCTCACATCGTGGGTGATGCTGCTACATCTCCCTGGACCACATTGTGAATAGTGAGGGGTTACGATGATAAGTCATGGAAAGCTTGTGTAGCAGACCATATGGCTCATGGGAGGAAGCGAAGCTCAAAACATTCTGTAACTATAAGGAGCACCTGTGCTATAACGTCTCAATAACACCTTGGTGATAAGGGCATGGGGAAGGGATTTGGCTCTCCTTAATAAGCAGAGCACGTGAGAAAGAACATCAGTGCTTGCATTTCTCTATACCTGTGGTGCAAACAGCCACAAGATCACATCAATAAGTAGCCGCAGGAGAGGTTAGTCTAGGCTTTTCTTTCATGGACTCACTCACTCTGACTCTTTTACTGCTCCTGCTCGGAGGGCACCACCCTTCTACAAAGACTGCTAAGATTCACTCTCTTACTAAGACTGTTTCTCTTCCTCAAAGACTGTTTTTCTCCATCCATGTAAACATGAAAGAGGTGAAAACAGTCTTTGAGGGAGAGAAACAGTCTTAGTAAGAGAGTGAATCTTAGCAGTCTTTGTAGAAGGATGGAGCTGGAACATATTCTTCTTAGCAAAGTATCTCAAGATGGAAGAAAAAGAGGGAGAAGCCAAGATGGCGATCTGTAGCCAGTTTTCCACAGAGGTTCCCATCCAGAAGGAGAGTTAAAGGACAGAAATTCATCAAGAAATCTGATGGTTTGGATCTGAGCCAAAAGAAAAGGTCGAAGAGTGCACATCAACCCTGCTGGGGTGACCTGAGACCCCAAAGACAAACAAAAAGGTACAGAGCACATCAACAAGCGGATGGGAGTCCCCTCCCCCATGAGAGAGGTTCACAGTCTACTCCATACCTCCATACAAACAAGTGAGCAGAGTTTCGATGTCCTCCCACTCTATCCCACGGGAGAGAACCTCTAAAAACCAGACCTCCTTCCCCTACTAGGGTGCCGTGGTGCTCTCCAGCCAGGCCTAAAACTGTATATACTCTCTACCCACAAGTTGGTGTTCCTGATGTTCCCCTCCACTCTCATCCCGAGGTCTGCGAGCTTGTACCCCACAGAGTCCTGATTCTTAGAGATTTTCTTGAGGGGTGTGGATGGGCGCAGACTATCCCTAAACTGTGCTGGTTTTCCAGCTCGGAGTGAGCCGAGGGAAGACCCAGCTGGTGTGAAGGTCTCCTGAGGCAAGAGATTAGCGACCAGCTCCGGGAACAATAGCTGGACAGCTGCACCCCTGGGGATGTTTTGAGGAGACACTCCCAGTCTTCTGGGCAGCTAGGGGAAGTGGGCTGCTTCTCCAGTGCTGGCAGAGTGGACCAGCAACCAAGGCATGTAAAGGATTTGCCTGAGGAGTACCAGCTGGACACAGCAGGGGTTAGAATACTCGCAGAGGGGCTGCTTTGCTTAATCTGGCCCTCAGGGGATGAAAGCTGAGACAAAGGGCTGGAACTCACAGACTGAGTAAAACCCATTTGCAGCCCTAGTTTGATCAGGGAAAATGGCCTTGACAGAAATAAATTCCGCGAACTTGTTCTGTTCCAGCAGCAACATCAATCAGGGACAGGGCTGGAACTGAGTGAATCACCCCAGCCCCTATCAAGTACCCAGGTTGTCAGGCCTCACCTCCCCCTGCCAAAAAGTGACAGGGAGTAGCAGACTGGTTGTGGAGCCACAGACCTCACTGTGACCCAGGCAGG
>CAUYON010202718.1:0-20558 GCA_963573935.1 Arctocebus calabarensis
TTAAAGATCTTTCTTAATGTCCTTGCTCTGTAATCCATTAATTTCTATTTTATGAGTAGAGACTTAGAGACTTCCCTTGATATTTCTTTGCTACTAATCTTTTTTTTTTTACCTTCTTTTTTGCCCCCCCCCAGGATACTCCATGTCCAGTACTTTTTCATATTTGATCCAAACCTCTCTTATTTTATTTTATTTTATTAAATCATAGCTGCGTACATAAGTGCAATCAAGGAGTATAATGTGCTGGTTTCATATACAATCTGTAATGCTTTCATCAAACTGTTTAACATACCCTTCATGGCATTTTCTTAGTTATTGTAACCTCTCTTATTTTAAATGAGGTCTTTTGGCCAATATTTCGCCCTCCATGGGAGGAAAAACAATGATTGGGATGGCATTCCTAGGAGCAAAAATATTTTCTTTGTAGAGTTCAGGGTGGGACTGAGCTCCTTTTACTCACTCGTTATCTTTTTCCTTCCCTTTCCTCCCATGAACACCATTACCATTTTTTGTTTCTCTCTCCAGAGAGAAACATTCAATAATGAATTCACGTCTCCTCCCTGTTATTCTTTGAACACTCTGAAATCAGGCATTCATCATGTCTTAGACTTTTTTCTCCTTGGGTCCAAGCAGTTCCCAGCACACAGTAGGCTCTGTATAAATGTTGAACGACTGGATACTGTCAACCACTTATTTTTCTTTGCTTTCACTTAATAATTTTGCAATTACAAAATAAAAAATTGATAAACTGAACTTCATCAAAATTAAAAGCTTCTGTTTTTCAAAAGGTACTCTTGAGAGAATGTGAAAACAAGCCACAGATTGGGAGGAAAGAAAGAATTTGTATCCAAATATTTAATGAACTTTCAAAAATCAATAATAAGAAAGCATCTCAACTAAAAGATGAATAAAAGGTTTGAATATATGCTTTCCAGAAGAAGATACATGAATGGAAAACAAGTACAGGAAAAGATGCTCATCATCATTTGTAATTATGAAAACGCAATTTAAGACTATGTTTTAATGCCACCATCTATTACAGTGGATAAAACTAATAAAACTGTAGGTGAATGTGGGAAAGCACTGGAGCTCCTATGCACAGATGGTCGAAATACAAAATGGCACAACCATATTGGACAACAGTTTGTAAGTTTCTTAAAAAGTTAGCCACATACCTACCATACACCTACCATAACCCCAGCCATTCAATCCTCAGCTTATCCCCAAAGAAATTAAAATACATATGTATACAAAAATTTAAAAGTAGTATCCGTGGCAGCTTTATTAACTATAGCTTAAACCGGAAACAATGGATGAACGGATAAATAAACTTACAATGGAATATTCCTCAGTAATGAAAGAAAAGAACAATGTACACTACAACATGAACAAATCTTGAAATAACTATGAGGAGAGAAAGAAGGCAGACCTGAAAAGTGTACATTCATTGATTCCATTTGTATACAATTCTAGAATTCGGAAACTAATCTGCAGTCACAGTGAATGCATCAGCTGTTACTGGCATCTGAGGCGGGAAGGCTGTGTAGGGGCTTAGATGGGGGAAACTTTGGGGAGAGGTTAGTGGATATATTCGCTATCTTGATGGCTTCACAGCATATATATTTGTCAAAACTTATCAAGTTATATACTTTAAATATTTTCAGCTTATTGTATCAATTATACTTCCCAAGAGCTGTTAAAATAGATAACTACCTGAATAAAGACATAAATAAATAAGTACTTTTGATTACTGTTCCCCTTTGTTTCAGTTGAATTTGCTTTTCTTGGAAACTTCTCTAGTCTGTCCACTTTTTCACCATGAAATAAGGATAGTACTCACAGAGCTAAAGTAAGGGGTAGATTTGACATTTTGTGAAATAGGATAAAGGATTTCTTCACTTCGCTACTGGAAAACATGCCTGGGAAGATACCTGTGTATTTGAATGGATGGTATTTCTCATGTTCTCCACTATCGCCTGTCTTCAGCCACAAACAGGAATGATAACGTGGGAAGAGCCTGTAGCCCAGGCTCGTTTGGGAATCTAGGGGTTCACAGTAAATGCATGAATGGTTTTGGTAAGTGGTGTTGACTGTGAAGTAACTGCCTGGAACAATGTGCACAGCCGGAAGTGAGGCCAGCTCCCTCTCCAGATTGTCGAGCACCTTCCTGGTGGCAGCATACAAAGGTGAATGAGCACCGTGGCACACTCTGGGTGCTGGCTGTGGCTGAGGGTCGACCCTCCAAGCACAATGGGCTGGGAGCTGCAGTGCAAGTATGGACAAAGGGAGGAAGGAACTCAAGGCAGGCAGGGACTGTTCAGCCCTCAGCAGCCAAAGGAGACAACATGTATAGTGAGTGCGAGGGTGAGGAGTGCTGAGCAGAGAAGGAGGTGTGCTCTGGGCAGAACAAACTGCATGAGCAACAAAGGCATGGAGATGAACCCTGGCAAACAATGTGAGAGGGTGGTTTAAAAGGTAATGGGGTTCAGAAGGGGGAAGGTCTTCCAGAAGCCTCTCCGTAGCCTGGGGAGGGAGTGGAATGTCCCTCCACTGACATGGAGCAGGAGCCTGTCCCATCTAGAGCCCTCCCCAGGGGGCCACACTGCCAGGGCCACTCAAGGCTGTCTGGGGCCTGCTCCTCTTGTCACTGTCATTCAGTTGAGGGCCTGTGCCAGCAAATAGTGAGAGTAAACTCAGGAGACCGAAGGAAGTGTATGTGGAAAGAAGAGTGTTTGCAAATGGAGCACTGTGGCAAGTGTCAATAGCTAGATGCCAGTGTCTGGGAGCCTTTTGTCTCAGCCTTCTTCTCTGAGAGCTGGTGGATCATGTGGAAACATGTCCCTACTCAGCAGCTGGTAATTTGATACAGCAGTGCTAGAAAACTCACGCAAAGGCAATGCTGTCTTACAGAAAGCAGGGACCCATAGAAGGTGTCTGAGCTCCAGGCTGATGGGATCCTATTCTGAGAGCGTTTGTGGGATAGATTGCTCTGAGAGTTTAATGAGCCAAGATAAACTGGAGGCCAGGTCCAGGGTACCTCTCAGAGCCAGGAAATCTCACCCGCTGATTATGTATCAAGCAAGAGCACCTTCATCAGCTCCTCAGGCCTGGATCAGGGGACTTTTCATGCCAAGGCTAAAAACGGCACAAAATTTAAAGAGGCAGGTATAAAGGAGATTTAGAAGGGCACCTTCCTTTCTGTTCCTCCAATCCCTGCATGGCTAAAATGGCATCCATGCTGGCAGGTGCAGCTCTCAGGGAACAAACAGAGGGGGCCCTGTGAGTACCTGGTTGACTAAGGGGAACTGGGAAGTGGAGCCTGAGGCCAGCAAGAGAAGCCGCCCCTGCAACCCCTGTCCCCATGGCCTTCTTGTCCATTTTTATTTCCCTTTGGCTTTTTGAATGCCCTATGACCACATTTGCATCTTCCCCTTGCCAACCCTCAGGGGTTTCTTCTTTCCAGCACCCTCTCTGCACTGGCGTCAGTGCTCCTACAAGGTGGCTGGCCCTGCGTACAGCAGTGAGCATTTGTACGAGAACACTGAGCTGGACTTACAGAGAGAACAAGGCCAGTCAGATCCACTCAGACAGGCATGGCGATGGGATGGGGCACGCCACATGGGAAAAGGCCTTTCTCTGTTCCTCGGGACACTTATCTGACCATCATTTTCCACTATTATTCAGGAATAAGTGGGTCATGAATGATATACAGCTTTGGTTCTAAACCAGGGGTGATTTTGCTCTCCAGAGGATATTTGAAAAAGTCCAGAGACAGTCTTTGGTTTATGACTTGAAGTTTGCTATTGAAATATAATGGCCAGAGAGATCGCTAAACATCTGACCGTGTGCTGGACAACTCCACAACAAATAACTGCTCAGCCCCAAGTGGAAACAATTCCAAGGTTCAGAAACCTTAATACACAGTGAGGCCTATTATCTAAAAGGTGAGAAACAGCGGTTATAAAGGCCAAGCACGTGACTTTAGATAAGAGATGAGATATTTCTTCCTTGGGACACACAATTGTTATAAAAAAAAAAAAAAAAAAGCTCTGAATATTTAGTAAAAGCAACAGCTAAGAGAAGAAAAAGTAATGATTATTTGTAAGTATTAGAAGGAATTAACTATGGCCAATGCTGTGATTTGAATGTGCCCTTACTAAATTCACATGTTGAAACTTAATCGCCAAATGAGATGGTATTGAGAGGTGGGAACTTTAGGAAGTGGTCAAGTCATGAGGGCAGATCGCTCTTGAATGGGATTAATAAACTTAGGAAGGAAGTCAAGGGAGCTGCTCATGCCTTTTGCCTTTCTGCCCTTCTACCACATGAAAACATAGATAGTATTTGTCCTATTTGGAAGATACAGTAATGAGACCCCCTCCTTGAGGCAGGGAAGCAGCCAACCCTCACCAGATGCTGAATCTGCCAGTGCTTTAAGCTTGGACTTCCCAGCCTCGAGAATTGTGGGCAATACATTTTTATTCTTTATAAATTACCCAATCTAAAATATTTTGTTACAGTCATGGGAGTGGACCAAGACAGTCAGTGTCTAAGGATAAGATGTCTTCTAGAAATAATTGATATGTGCATAATACTTAATATATTTTTTTACAAAGTCCTTTCTTACATTTGATCAAAAACATTGAAAGCAGTTTTTAACCAAAATAACATCAATAACAAAACTCATAGGCTGTGGCATGTAAAGGTTTAATTGAATAGAGCTGAAATACAATTCAGACAAATGCCACGTGTACTTTGAAGTTTTCTGCATTTTTAGGTGACAGAAATAACTATATAAAACCATTTTGTTTACGTGCAAAAATTTATTTATTTATTGCTTTCTTTAACAAGTAATACAGGGTCTTACTGTATTACTGTTACCATACTTATGTATGGTAACATAATACATGCAAGAAAAGAGAGAAAAAGACTCATTATTCCAATATCTAGAGATAATATTAATGTCTTGGTGAAAATAATCAATACCTTTATTATAAATAGTTATCACATTATACATATTATACTGTGACTCTTTACATATATGTATCTATACTAACCAGCTTCCCACTTTCCCACCTGATTAAGTATTCATATATACATCAGTTTTGATGGATGGATAGTTGTATTATAATTTGTAACCGTTTTTATTGTAGTCAATGGTGTGGTGAACATCAGATATTGTTTTTACATCCTATAAATGTGAAAAACTCCCTGAGGTCTGAGAAAGGTTTTGTGTTTTTTTTTTAATCCCTTGGAAAAACATCCCAAGTGTGACTGCATCCCAATTTCCTCCTGCAACCTGCATGCCCTGTCCCTGGACAAGGGGCTTCCTGGGTGCAATGGGTAATTTTACATGTCAATTTGGCTGTCACACCTTACGTTGGATGTTTTTATGAAGGCGCTTTGGGTGATATTTACATTTAAACTGGTAGACTTCAAGGAAAGCAGAATGTGGATGGGTCTCATCCAATCAGTCGAAGGCCTGCATACAGGAGACTGACCTCCCCTGAGCCAGGGGCATCTATCAACAGGCGGTCTTGAGACTTCTGCAGCAGTGTCATCGCTTTCTGGCTCTTTAGCAGAGAGCCTTGCCCTCAAACTACACCTCTTCCCTGAGTCTCCCACAGGCCCTCTGGTCTTCTCCCACCAGATTTTGATCTCACAATCACATTAACCAATTACTTAAAATAAATCTCTTTCTATCCACATACATGCCATTGGTTCGGCTCCCCCGGAGAATCCAGGCAGAAGCCCCTCCTCTTGGTCTCAGCTCCCTCTGCCTCATCGTGACTCTCAGGAGAGCAGGTCTATGACACTGACCGCTCCCAGATTCCAGGGCACTGTACCAAAAGGGTGGCCCTTCTTTCTCAACAGTCACGAAGTGAAGACTGGTGTCAATGCATAGCCACTGGTTTGTGCTTGACTCAGTCTCCTACTGCTTATCTCAGTTGAGCTTCATATTCGTGCCACTTACAGCAGGTGGCACATCCATTCTCCGGGTGGATGAACAGACTAAAGAGACAAACGGCCACCATGAGAGAGAGATCGTGGTGCCAGGGCCTCCTGGTCTGGCTCCTTGTCTGATGCTGTGCTCACCATGCCAGGCTGGGTGGTGCATTTGAAAGACATTATTTCATCCAGAAACATACACAGAGATGAGTTCAGTGTGTGACAGGCCAGAAACCCAGCCACATGAGGACCGTATATCTTGAAGAAGACACAAAGGACGGTGGTGGTGTCTTCACTGACAAGCTCTTTGTGGGAGAAGAAATGGTTTACATGATTGTAGAAGGCAGGACTGGAACCAGGGGAGTAGCAGCCACCAGGCAGCAGCTTTCAAGTCACTATGAATTCTTTGGGGCAGGTGCTGAGCTTCCTTTGACAGGAGGAATGCCAGAGAGACAGACTGAAGAAAAAGATTCAGCCTGCACTAGACAAGATGATCTTTTTCATCCTTTCCAGCCCTGCATTCTATGACATTTGAAATGCAGCCACTCTCCTCCCTGCCCAAGCTGGATAATACAACAGCAGAAAAGGCATGGAATTACCTAAGCCGTTGCTAAGACAGGTGGGTCTACTTTGTCCAGGCAGTCAACCAAGTTCACGGTTCCAGCCCATTGGGACATAGGACTTGCGCTCACCCACGGGCGCTGACGATGGCTTCTGTAAACAAGGCTCCGCTCGGCTTGTGGGCCAAATGGTCTGTGCCTCTCGATCCGTGGCCCTCCAGGCGCCAGGGGTCTGTACACATTTACAGCTCTGCCATGCTCTGGCCAAGTGGTCAAATAATTGATGATGGGGCCCTGAATGTCAGGGATTGAAGACAGAAACCTCCCGAAACTGGTTCTGGCTCATTCCAGCTAAACTCCCTAGCTCCAGCAGATCCTAAGAGGATCCTTCTCCATCAGCTCGAGAGCGAGAGGCTCAGAGCCAGATGGTGAACAACTGACCTAAGAGGCTGGCCCCAGCCCCAATGCCCAGCAGCCAGTGGGCTCCTGAGAAATCTCTCAGTCCCTGCTGCCTGCATCAGGGCCAGTCTGCAAGTGTCCCCCTCTCCTGTGGACACCGGCCAGCAAGTATGGTCAGAAGGAGCATAGACTTCTTCCTTCCAAATGCCCCAGGACAGTTGGGAATCTGAAATTTCAGGAGGGCAGAGGCCTGGTGTAGTGACAGCACGTGTGAGACTGGCTTGGGGCTGCTGTCCAGGGCCAGCTCAGGATCAGTTCTGTGGCAGCAGAAAGAGCTCTCACTGCTCAGGGGCGTCGGCTGTCTGGAGTGAGGGCAGACACAGCCCTTCACTGTTCCCCTTGCTCAGCACGCCTCAGCTATTGTGCTCCCCTCTGGGTGTGCACAGCCAGAGAAAGATGGAGCCCACTGTGCTTGGGGGGCTGTAGGAATAGCAGAGGGGTGAGCTCTGCACAGGCTGAAAGATGTTGGAAGGCAAGGGGATGGAGATGTCCAGCCAAAGAAGGAGAGCTGGGAAGGGTCTGAGAGCATCCTCACACCTCTGAACAGCTGTCAGGACGCAAAGAGGAGCATTTAATCCTGTCTGAGCCTGAGGGTCCACGAGTTGAAATTAAAAGAAGGAGATGACTTCTTATAGAGATGCTCAGCAGTTACGAAATGTGACAGGGCTGCCTCAGAAAACGGTGCGTTCCTCACCCCTGCAGGCGTGCAAAGCGGGGCCAGCAGACAGGATTACAGGTTGGATGGTGATGGTAGAGAGGTATGGCCGAGATCCCCACTAAGGCTCAGCTGATGTGAGAGTCTGGAATATCACCACCTTCCCAAACATCCACATCGGTCAGCTATTGTCACAAAAAGACTGAAAAACAAACCACTGGGAATTCCCAGCAGCATAGAACATGGCACTGATGTAGCCCACGAGTTTGCAGGTTGGCTGGAGTTGGTCAGGCTGGGTTGGCTAGGAATGGTTCTGTGTCAGGTGGTCCTCATTCTCCCACCACCAGTGGGCAAGCCTGGGTTTGTACATCTTGCCATGATGTCAGGGGGCAAGGATGCAAGAGGCTCAGCCCCAGATATCACTTCTACCTACTGCCCAAAGCAAGTCACTTGGCTGAACCCAAAGAGATGAGGAAGCTTACTTCCCTCATGGACGCAGAGAAGGGCAGCGAATGAGGCTCGAATGACTGTTACGTCTATTTTGTTGTGCACATGTGAGCACACAGACAAGAAGTAGGTGTGCAAACACTTAAGTGAATCAATAAGTGAGAAGCTTCCCAGAATAGTTTTTGCAAAAGCAGGTTCCTATGGCAATCCGCACTCTCTGTAGAATGCAGACATCCTTGGTTGTATAAATCTATGCTGGGCACAGAGTCAGGTCTTAGATATTTATTTTTCTGTACTAAGCATACAGAGGCATCAAAAGAGGTTAGGAATGAAGGGAGTGAGGCATTATTCAGCCCCAAATTTATCTTTATGTCACAGACTGAAAATCCAAAGCCCAGAAAGTGGAAGCAGCTTGGCCAAGCTCCTTTCTCCTTTCTCCAGCTGGGCTTGCTTGCTGTGCTTCTGACACAAGCTACAGGGACAAAGGTGAACGTGAATCAAGTATAAATGCAGCTCAGGGTGACCATCCACAGCTATTATGTAAGCTCAACAAGATGGCACATTTGCACTGCCTGGCACATAGTAGGTGTGCAGCCCTTGATGAGTAGTGCCAGTATTACTCCATGAAGTACCATGGCTATTCAGAGGCAGGAAAGGCAGCACGGTAGGGGGAGCAGGAACCAAGGCTGGCTTTGAAAAGACTTTGGCCAGGAGCCAGGATAGGCGGTGTGGTTTCAGGTGGCTTGCGGCTCCCTC
Organism: Arctocebus calabarensis; assembly: GCA_963573935.1. Lineage (NCBI taxonomy): Eukaryota > Metazoa > Chordata > Mammalia > Primates > Lorisidae > Arctocebus > Arctocebus calabarensis. Next base: position 8,827 of record CAUYON010202718.1, read on the forward strand.
AGCTTTTTCTGCCCTCTTTCAGACAGGCCCTGGTGGGGTTGGAAATAACGTGAGCCTGGAGAAAGGAGGCACATTCTGAGGAAGGGCTACTGAGCAGAGTGTACCAAGTGCAGGCTGGCTGAGCAAGCAGCCTGCAGGAAGGGTCCCGGCCACAGCACCACTCACGTTTACTACCTCCCTAGAGCAGGCAGAAGCCCGGCTGGCACATTCAGAGAAGTAGCTGACATGAAACCATTACCTTCATGTTTTCCAGACTGTCCCAGAGGTTCCCCAGCACATCTCATGTACTTACTGTCATGCAAGTTTTGGGGATGAGAATGTGGACTATGCACTTAAGACACTCACAGTCTGACAGGACAGAGAGAGGCATCCAGCAATGAAGTCACACCAATGACCAGTGGGTTGGAAAATGCTCAGTTTTTCCACTTCACTATTCCATTAATTTTTTTCAAATAATCACATGGTTTCCCAGCACCTACCACATAGAAGGTGCTCAATAAATATTGGTCAAGGGAATGCATGTCAGATCAGTTGGAGAGATCAAAGTCTTACTAGAAGACTTAGAGCACAAAGAGATGAAACATGAACTGGGCCCTGATGGGTCAGAATCCCTGATGGTCAGTTATACAACTTGCCTTCCTTTCACTCCATGCTTCTGCCAAAACTACCATGCTTGGGTCAAGAGACTAGCTCATCCTTTATGATGGCATTCCATGCAGTTACTTCTGGTCAATAGATTGACCTTGAAGCTCGTGTGGAATTCTTGGTCTTGACATGTTCCCGACATCCTGATGCAACTGGCTTAACAGGATAGTGGAATGGCTAGGAGACAATTCCTTGCAAGACGGGGAAAGTCTTCCATCATGCTGTTTGTGCTCTAAATCTTCGTCCAATATGTGACACTGTTTATTCCACTGCCAGGATTCATGGTCCAGGGGTCAAGGAGTGGAAGTGGGTTCTCACAGCTCACCTTGACCCTTAGAGGTTCTCTTGCAAATGTTTTGCACTCTGCCCCTGCACTTTTGTGCTCTGCTGGCCTGGAGGGCTTAATTCCAGGGACAGAAATGCTTCCATCAGCAGACACAATGATGATTTTGTTAAAGTCAAGACTGCCTCCCAGCCACTTTGGGTTCCTTGTGCCTCTGAGTCAACAAGCAGATAAAGGACTTATGCTGCTAACTGGGCTGATGAAGCCTGTCGCCAAGGGGAAACTGGGTGGCTGTGCCACAGTGGAGGTGAGGAAGAATGTGTCTGGAGTACAGAAAGTCCCTTAGGATGTGTCCTAGCGCTATCACGCCCTGCAACAGAAGTCTGGAAAATTATGATTCAGTCTAGGACTGAAGATGCCTTGTACCCTTCAGGAATGAATATCTGCGTCACCTCACCAGCAGAGAACCACAAACAGCTGAGGTGCTGGGTGAGGGCAAAGGGAACGTGCAATGGGTAATAGAAGACGTTATTTATAAATAGCATCTAGACCACATGACCAGTTGCAGAAATGAGAAATGTAATTGTTATGGGTATTTATTCCTTATGTTGTTATGAATGTGTGTGTGTATTAGTCAAATGTTTTTGTTTTCTTTTTTATCCCCTTATCATCAAACACAGGATGCATTAATAGTAGTTAGGCTTATGTTGTAGTATTTAAGTTGTAGGATATCATAAGAGAACAGTGAACATTATCCAAATGCTTTGCATCCTCTTCTGCAGAAAGGATTAGTGTTTTTTCAATCACACACGGGACATTTGTATCGTGTTAGATGCGAGTGTGACTTTGCTGTTATCTTTACTTGGAGATTAAGTATGTTTCAGGAGTTGTATTTGGATTTGGTCTTGACAAGGGGTGGAGTGTTTTATGTGATGGTCAGTTTTATGTGTCAACTTGGCTCAGTTACAGTCCCTAGTTATTTAATCAAACACTAATCTAGGTGATGCTGTGAAGGGATTTCGTAGATGTGATTAAAGTCTGTAGTCAGTTGATTTTAAGTAAGGGAGATTATCCTAGATAGTCTGGGCAGACCTGATTCAATCAGTTTAAAGACCTTAAGAACAGAGCTGAGACTTCCCAGAAGAAGCAGAGATTCAGTCTGTGGGCTCCAGCTGTCTTCTGTCTCCAGACAGCCCTTCCTGACAGTCTACCCTTCAGATTTTAGACTAGTCTTGCAAACCTCATGAGCCATTTCTTTGCAATAAATGTTTTAATATGTCTCTGCCACTAGTTTTTTCCCCTCCAGTTGGACCCTGCTGATAAGGAATACATGGAGCTTAGACAGTGGAAAGGGCTGGGAGAAGGACATGGCGTTCTATGAGGTGAGTCACAGAGACCAGAAGAGGCAGGCAAATGAAGGGCTGTAGGTCCAGGTGGGCCCGGACAGCCAGTGCCTAACAGCAGGTAATAGTTGGACCAAGTACTATAAAGACTTAGGGCTGGAATGCCCAGCTGAGGGTTTAGAGCTCAATGCTGCAGGTGGTAGATGCTAGTAAAGGCTTCTACAATGGTACAGACTGATAAAAATCTGGACCTCATGCTTTCTTTCGAGCCAGAGAAAATACTCGTCTGTATCTCTCTCTAACCACGAGAGGCTGGAACTAAGAGAAACTGAAAGTATGAAGGAGCCCTTTCATTTGCCTATTCTAGAAAGTGAGTTAAATGCCCAATGCAGGAGTTTAACCAAAACCCACCTGTAGGAAGCAACTTCGTGCATCTCAGATGAAGGGAAATGGAGGAAACTATGTAGAAATGAGGGCAGCACATTGACTCAGGAATGGAGACGGGACAGATGGGGGGAAATTGAAACTTCACACGGTAGCTTGGGTTCTTGTTCTTAACTCTTCATATCCTCCCTGTACTAATAGAATCATGTACCCATGCTCTTTGCCATGAGATGTCTGTAGTTCTGTCTCCTAGAGAAGGAGTACATTTCCCTGATCCATTGACGTTGGGATGACTTTCTTTGACCAATGGAGTGTAGGCAGAGGTAATAAGATGCTAATTCTGACCCAAGGCCTCAAAAGGCATCACATTGCCATTCATCCTCATGTGCTCCCTTGATTCATTATGAGAAGAGCTGTCCACAGGTTGCTGCTGCCTCCTCGGCCTGAGCCCCAGGCCGAATACATGTTGAGCCACTTGCAGTCCAACCCTCGGCCTGGAGCCAAGTTCAGCCAACTCACATCCCTAACAAGGCCCATCCAGCCAAGTCCAGCCAGGATTAGCCAAGTCTCAGTCCATCTGCAGACCTGCAAGCAGGAGGTTATGTTGTGGCAATTGCTAACTAAAGCCTCTGTTCTTCGTATTTAGAGAGAGAGGCTGCCTCCACCAGCATGGTGTGTTCTTCCATAGGACTGACGGTCTCTGATGATCCAAGAATTCTTAAGGGATCCACAGAGAGCATCTGCTCGGCTCTGGACATAGAGCTAGGAGTGATGTTTGAGCAGCTGCAGGGGAATGGAAAGAAACTTCTCCTGGGAGCCAGGACACCCAAGTTCCAGGCTGAGATCTGCTACTGTTTCTCTTAGTGATCTTTGGCTGATCACTGTCCCTCTCTAGGCCTCGAGTTTTTATGAATCATGATGGTCACACTAATGCCTCATGACTTTTTTCCTCCCTCCCCTGTCCAGAAACAGAAGCTGGAGTTGATTCAGCAACTGTGTCAAGTACTGTAGTGTTCCTAATCACAAGTTCTTCCTAACGGCTGGTAAAAAGGTTTGGCCTCAAGGTCAAACTCTCAAAATTGATAGTGGTTGCCCAGAAGTGTTTTGAGAAAGAGACTGAGGCAGTATCCAATCTTGGCTAGAACCAGGTCCACGGTTGACCCCCCTGGAAATTAGGATGTGTTGACTCTGTGATTTCCCCCCTCTGTGCTTCCCCAGTGGGAAAGTCGTATGCAGGGTACTTGACAGTGCTACGCGTGGACTGCCCATTCAAGAGGCCTGTGGAGGCGGGGCAGGTGTCCTCATGTCTGCACACTGTGCTCAGTGTCCCTGGGACTCAGAATAATATCCTTTGATACTTTAGACCAACCACACAAGCAGTAAGAACATGGCTTCCTTGGGCTTCCTAAAAGGCACATGGGGGGCAGGCTATGTATGTTGCTAACTTCCAGCTTCCTGCGGCTTCCCATTCAAACCTGTGTGCTGCTACTAACCACTGTGCTTTCCTGAGACCTGCAGCCATGATGGGGCCTGGCTGTGTACCCACAGTCCTCTCCGGAGGTCTGGGGGCCAGGAGCACACCTCTGTCCTGGGAGACACTCCATCCACTGCTCCCTGTGTGGTCGTGAGAGTATTGTAGAACTTCTCTAATTCTAGGGTTCCTCATCTCTAGGTTGTGATCATGCAGCACAGACAGAAACCAGGAGAATGAACTTGGGCTCTCAGCTTCTTACAGCTCCAAGATGCTCAATTTCTATAGCAAAGGAGTTCAGATAAGAGAAGTTTTAGAACTTGGGGCTTCTCTTGGGGCTAAGCATTTGAGTCTAGAGTCTTTGAGTTGTAAGTGACAGAACGCTAAGCTGAACTGACTTAAGGGGAAAAATCATTCTGGATCATATAACTAAAAAGATCAAGATGGGATTTTGGCTGCAAGTTTGGCTGGATCCAGCATTCAAACACCACCATTTTTTCTTTCTTTCTTTCTTTTTTTTTTTTTTTTTTTGCAGTTTTTGGCTGGGGCTGGGTTTGAACCTGCCACCTCTGGCATAGGGGGCCAGTGGCCTACTCCTTTGAACCACAGGCACTGCCCCAAACACCACCATTTAATTATAACACATCCAGCCCTCCCTTCCTATCCTGACTGTTCTCCCAAGCAATGGCTCCACTCTCAGGCAGAATGACTCCAGGTCATGACTCTTGGCAGCTCCAGAATTCCTCATGTCCTAACAATGAAAGACACAGAGAAAGACCCTGTGTCCCCCTTTATGCCTAGCAAAATTTCCAGGATTGTATTTCATCGGATGGCCTACGTCCTATGTCCATTCTAAACCAATGTCAGGATGAGATCAGGAATGAGGCCCAGTTCCTAAGGCACAGCTGGCCCCATTTCACTTCTAAACACATGGACAGAGAGTAGGAGAAGGGTATGAAAAGAGGACGGGATGGTTGCTGTAATCACAAAACTGTAGATATCTACCCCATGAAACAAGGTCTCTGTGTGTCTTAGCTGACAATTGACCCAGCCAGGAGACATTCCTGAGGCCAGGAAGACCAACAAACCGAAAAACACCCACTCACTCATATACTGGTACAAAAAAACTGGACAAAATATATGGAAGCCTTTTCTATGTGCTCCAGCACAGTGCTAAGTAAATTAAAAAAAAATTTTGTGTCATATTATAAGACCCCAGTTCTGGGGACATGCAATGTAGTTGGGGAGAGAAAAATGAGCACCACAGAGTGAGAGGAAAAACTAGATTGCCATCCAAAGTGTTTGGAGCACACCAGTGCTCTGTGAATTGCAAGCAATGGAATTATTGTCACCTGAACAGTGAGGACAAGAACCCCAATGGACAGACTAGGTTTGGACAAGTATGAAGGAGAAAGGTGGGTTCTGGACAGAAGGCTGGATGCTGGCAGGTATTGGGATGACTCACTCAGGGGCCCTGACGATGCAGAGCCTCAGTTTCCTCTTATGTGGGTGGGAATAGCTCCATGCACCCGTCTTACCCTAAGTGTACATGTGCAAAAGAGCCAAATGCAAATGCGTAGGGAACGTTGGTATCCCTTAGCTTGAAGTCCTTGTCCCCACTGACCCGGCCACTGGCAGCCCCACACCTGCAGTCTTGAATGGGACACAGACTCTCAGAGCTTTGGGCCATCCCTCCAGCCTACTGTCTCAGACTGGGCCTGTGTCCCTCTCTCATGCCATTAGGACATTGGCAGGAGATAACAGAAGCTTCCCAAAGGGAAGAAACTTCTCTCTTCCGAGCTGAGTTTTTTGTCTGCTGAACCCGTTCGCACCCTGGCAGGACTGGACATGGAATTCGGTGGGAGACTGCTTTGCGGGCGCATGCCCGAGGGCAACACGTTGGGCACTGTTGGTTGCTTATTGGCTGATGCTCTCCCTGAGTGACAGTCTCTGGCTTCTGCTGAAGTAGAAGCAGTCCGCCTGGTCTATGGCTACCCTCCCCCCACTGTTCCATCTGTGTTCCCAACTTCAAAACCTTGATCTTTCCTTGATCTCTTTAGATGAACAGCCCCTCATGAGGCCCGTGTGCGTGTACCCCCTACTGCCACCATCTTGAGTTGTGAGCCATGGTGACAGACTCAGGCCCTGCTGGGAGACATCTCTTGCTGGCTGCAGTTGACCCGGCTGGACCCAGTCCTGCTCCTCTGCCCTTCCACCTGAAAGGCTTCGCCTTCATCTCCCCTCACATCCCCTGGACTAACCCATCTGACACTCCCCTCCCTACAAACTCAGAAGTCTCCTTCAGGGTCTGGAAAACTTCACTTTCTTTCTCCGAAACATCAGATTTAAAAACAAAATCCTCTGGGGACAAATTCTCAAGCTTTAAGAAATTCTGCTTTATTTTCTCTTTGGTGAGCATGAACAAAGGGAAGAATGCTTCCTGCACCCCCAGCACACCTGTAGCCACCACCAACTTATAGACACCAAGTATTCCTTTTGGTCAATTGCTTTGCAAGGAATTTTCATTCCAGCCTGTTCACTCTGAAGTCCTCAGAGTCAAGCTAAGCTGGACTTTGGGTGGTGGTCAGAGGAGGAAGAGACAAGGTCTCACCTCATTAGGCCAGGGATTCTGGACTCCATGCTCCATATGACAAGAATCCCTTCAGATGGGCAACTGTTATCTATACAGTTAGTAGTACTTTCTAGTCCTATTACTCTAAACTATTTGCACTACAACAGCTTTCTTAGCTCACATTTGAATACATAAGATTCCTTGGGAATCTTCTCTTCTCTCCTTGGGAAGAGATGGAGAGAAAGTAGCTGAGTACATTTGGAGCACTGCTAGAAGGTGCAGCTACAGTCAGACTGGTTAGCTCCTAAAAAGCAGAAATGCCCATCTCCTATCTTGGGCATGTAGGAAGTCAGCCAGCTGTGCTGCTACTGAGCCCAATGACAGAGCAGGTGGCTCTCCCTGGATTGGAAGAAGCGACTCTGCACATCTATCCAGGAGGGATCTCCCTTCCCCCATTGGTCTGTTCAGATCCCTGAAGGATGGGTGCACCCTGGCCCTATTCCCCACCCCCCTTGTGTGTCAAGGAGAAGAAAACCGGGAAGTAAGCACACATGTGTTTAACTTGAACCTTGGGTGTGGCTGGGTTTCTGTTTTGGCTCAGTCCAAAGAGAGAAAACCAGAGAGAAAGGTGTAGCCACACTTAGAACTTGGCAATAAAACAATGCTTGGTCAGCAGTTGAAAGCTTCAGGGGGTACAGGTGCTGAATGATGGGATTAGGGAGAGCCGGCCAGGCCTCAGGGCAGAGCGCAGAGCGGCAGACCTCAGAGGGCCCAGGGCACATGGAGCAGAAGGGTAGAGGTAGGGGAAGGTGAAGGAGGGAGAAAGGCCTAACTTCCATGTGTCTTCTGTAGACACTGGAGGGAAAGCAGACCCTGCCCAAGTGTCTAATGGAGAGAAAGGTCCCACTGACATATGGTGAGGCCAGGCCCCAAGCTGCTGAGGCCAGCAAACAGGACATGCACCAGGAGACTGGTCACTGCTTGTTGGGATAGGTCATCTTGGGATCCAGGTAAGTCTCTTCCCTTTTTCTTACCTCAGTTTCCCCATCTCTTGTGTGTTCTTAGTGATCTTTAGGAGTCCTTTGGGTTGCCTCGGGCTATTGTCCTGGGAAGGAAGGAAGCCTGAGGGGAGAAATGAGTGTTGGGGAGGAGCAGGGAGCCTAACACAGCCATGCTGAGCCTTCTCTGACCTCAGTGTGAGTTTGGCAGCTGGCAACGAGTGCCTTTGCCTCATGGACTGTGAGAGCTGGAGATGGGTGGATAGACAGAGTGTGGGGAGCAGGCTGCAGACAGACGGCCTCACACAGGGAAGCCGCTCGAGCAAGATGGCCCTTCCCGGAAGCCCCAGGTCCAGGCTCCTGCCTGGCTGATGAACAGGAGAGTGGGGTCCTGTCCTTGGCTCCTGTAGAAGGGGTAGAATAGTCCCCGTCTAGGGTGCCATTAGGGAATTTTGGGTCCCTGTCTCCCAAGCCAATGAGCCCTGCAGTTGGCAGACCCATGGGGCCTGGAGCCAGTGTCCTTCCCTGGGAGCTGGCTTCCTCACATTCTGTATCCACCCCACCCCAGTATGGGGCCCGAGGACAAGAGCCTGATTAAGGCAGGACACGGGTAAAAACACTGCGTGAAAGAGTCTACGTCTGCCCTTGGGAGCAAGAAGCTCAGCCTTCTAACAGGGCTTCCTGCTCAGCAGTGTTCACTTGGCGATGAGGGCAGGAATGCAGATGTACCCATGGGGCCCTGCGGACAAGGCCTTGCTGATTCAGAGTCGCTCCTCCATTGACCTGAAATTCAAGTTTCCTTTCCCCAAATATTTATGTCCTATTAATGCTTTTAGGTCAATTCATGTTGTACCTCCTCCAAGAAACCTTCCCAGTCCATACTAGCTCAGACAAGTGTCTCTAGTCTTTATTAGACTCCTGTTAAAAAAATCTTGCACTTTCCTTCCATCGTCTCATACTTGGTATGTTTTCTCTGGATCCAACACGAATCATAGCTACACCCTAATACTATTCATGGTCCACTGTAGAAAGGGTTGTTTGAAGGTCACCTACATTCAAGAAGAATGTTTTCCTGTACCTCTTATATACAGTCCAATGTCTTCATTTTGCAGATGGAGAATCTGAGGCTGAAAGAGATAATATGCTTTACCTGAGGTCCACCTGAACTCATGAGTCAGTGACAGGGCTGAGTGAAGAACCCACTGCAGCTTCAATCACACAGCCAGTTCTGAGTCTTTTCTGTACCCTCTTGGACAGATGGTTTTCCTCTGCATGGATGCCCCAATTTCCTGAGAGCTCGGCATTGTGGCAGGCAGCTTACACAGTGCTGGGCAGAGCCCCAGCTGCTTCTACCAAGGAATAATTTGTTGAAGTGTAACCTCCTCTACTGACCCACCTTTGCCACTCATTCATTTGATCTCTCATTCATTCATTCATTCACTAGTGCCCAGGTGAATAAAATAAACGTGTCTTGATGCTCAGAACTGATACAGATGCATACAATACTAGATTCTTGGTGTGAAACCTTGCACTCCAGGAGGGCAGGGGCCACATCTATGTTCTCTCCTGTCTCTCTAGGGCCAACCACAGTAAGCATCATTGCAAAGGTGCCAATAAGTATCTATAGAATTAAAAAGAAATAATGAATGAGACTGAGGTGAAACAGGTAAAGGGTTATTTAGTTAGAGTGGCAAAAAAAGAAAGCAGATAGCTGTGCTTAGGTTGGGGGAAGAAACCTCCAAGGTGGGTTCTCCCAAGGAGGTGACCTTTGAATTAGGTGGGAGAAATGGTGAGATTTCAGCACACAGGGGAGGAAGGGAGGGTCCAGCAGGAGCAGAGACAATACTACAAAGAACAGAGCACATCCAAGCTCCACCAGAACTTTCTGTTTGGTACAATCATAGAGCAGGAATGGGAGTAGGAAGAAATGAGGTAACTAAAGACAGCTGGGCTGGGAGGGATGCTGTTCCCTAAGCTGAAGTATCTGGAGTTGGCCCTAAGGTGAAGAGGAGGTAGTTGTGTGTTTCTAGGGGTGAGTGACAGGATCTGAGTGATGCTTTAGAAAGATCACCATGGTGACCAGAATGGAACATATCCACCTGGCTCCTGGTTAAGTGGGGACCCCTCAGGAGGCCGGTGCATATCCAGGTGAGAGATAATTACAGGGATGCCAAAAGACCAATCACTTCCCAGTTGGGTGGTAATTGGGCATTCCAAACACAATCCCAGGGTCATCAGTGTCCCCAACCATGACTTCCTCCCTGCTGCTGGCTTGCCCTGTGTGAGCAGCTTAAGCAGCTTACAGCTAATCCTGTACCGGCTCTTGGGCACCTCCCCACACACCACGGTAGACAGCCCCAGGGTGGGCAGAGCCCACCTCCATCAGCCTCCGCGTGGCCTGGAACCTGCACCATCAGTCCCCAGTGCTCTCCCAGCCCTTCTGCTGCAAGCTGGAGTGTGGGCTGGCAGCTCTCTCACCAAGATGGCCTCCCTGGCTCTCAGGCCCAAATTGATTAATCATCACTTGATTCCAGCTATCAGCTCTGCTGCAATTGGCATATTTATTTCTAATCAGCTCTTAAAAATGGCATCATTCAAAAGTGCTTAACCACATTACTTAATTCTCAGTCTGTATTGCTATTGATTTCAAATATTCTCTTCGAGATATGGCTCATCATTCAATGCAGAAGTCTGTTTATATAATAATCTTATCTGGTTACTAAAATCTGTGAAATCTCTTCAATTGCCTCTAATGCAAGATCGGAGGCTGGTTGCTAAATGAGTCAATTTTACTTTAATTTGGTTTATTTACAGTACATGTTTTAATGCTCCACGTTCCCATCTTTTGCAGCAACGCTAAGAATAAAGGCAAATATAGGCAGAGAGAGAGGCCTGTGCTTTTCCCAGTCTGCAGGAGTCGGGCACTCTGAATAGAGCTTTCTACTTTGTGCCAGTGGAAGCTCTGAAGTGATTCTCAAGTGCCAATAAGAGTGCGGTGTCATCAAAAGAATACCAGTAGGGAGTTACACAGACTTGGCTCAAGTTCCTTCTCTGCCGATCATTAAAGATAAGCAGGTTGCTGGACAGCACAGAGCCTCAGTTTCCCCACCTAAGAAAAAGGGATAAAGAAATGTGCTTCTAGGAGTCTTAGGATGACCACCAGAGACTCCCGGGTCAAAGTGCAGTTGGTGTTCTATACTTAGTTTTCTAGATCGTTCATCTGTCATCACAAAGCTTCAGGGATCGTCTTTCACCAGACCACGCCTACTTTTCTTTGCCAATCTTGAGTGATGATGGCTCTGAGGAATGATTTCCCTAGGCACAGCTCTGGGTTGCAGAGAACAGAGGCTGACTCCCTCTGGTTTAAGTATGGTGGGTTTATCACGAGACAAAGTGATTTTCCTGGGATGTCAATGCCAAGGCCTAAGCCAGGCAGTCTGAGGCTCTTGGATCTGACATGCTTTAAGGCAACCTCCTTGAAGTCTCCTTCTGGCTCCTCTGACCTTCCCCAAGGTGCACACAAGTTTTCTGTTCCTATGGCCTACTGCCTGCTCCTGTTGGCTTGCTCCAGGCCCAAATGGCCACCCTAAACTCTCCACATCACAGCGGTGGTCCCTGTGCCTGTTCTGTACCCACTGCTAAGTGACCGCCTCTTCCTGTATCTCTGATGAAATGTCAAGGGAAAAAATGCAATTAAGCTGGCTCATGTGTGAGAACCACTGGTTGTTAATATCCTGTAGACCACTTCCCTGGGCCAATGACCTGTCGCTGGGGAGCAGAGACAAGGATTGATGGCCCAGAACCTGGCCATGTATCCTCTGCAGAGCCTGAAATATGCCAGACCCTGGCCTGAGCTCTGGATGTGCAATGCTATGAGTTGTCCCTCACCTTGCTTAAGATCACATGTGTGGTGCATATTCGAAGGGTCACGAGAAAACTTCTAAACAAAGATCAAGAATGTTTTCATATAATAAACGAGAAAATATCATGAATGGTATGTCAATCAGGTTGATAAAATATCTCAGATTGCATGTGA